>CAUYQU010080913.1:0-44600 GCA_963574635.1 Cheracebus regulus | reverse complement strand
GATCCTAAATATATACGCACCCATTACAGGAGCACCCAGATACATAGGGCAAGTTCTTAATGACTTACAAAGAGACTTAGACTCCCACACAATAATAGTGGGAGAGTTTAACATTACACTGTCAATATTACACAGATCAACGAGATAGAAAATTAACAAGGATATCCAGGACTTGAACTCAGACCTCGAAGAACTAGACTTAACAAACATTTACAGAACTCTCCTCCCCTAAATCCACAAAACATACATTTTTCTCAGTATCACATTATACCTATTTTTAAAGTGACCACCTAATTGGAAGTAAATCACTCCCCAGCAACTGCATAGCATTTCACAGGTTTAAATAAAATATTGGTTGGCTGCTTATTTGTTATTTTCATCCCCTATTCCTTCCTATCTCCATTGTTAAGCACAATTATTGGCATAAAAGAGGTTGTTAATACCCATTTTTAGACTGCATTCTAGTCTGGGCAATAAAACAAGAACCCCATTCTCTCTCCCTCTTTCTCGTCCACTTTCTTTCTCTCTTTCATTCTTTTTTTCTTTCTTTTGCTGTTTCTTTCTTTCTTTCTCCTTTTCTCTCTTTTTCTAAAAAAAAAAAAAAGAAGAAAACTTGTAGCTCATGATACACCACAGTGGAGAAAATTATTTAAATTATCACCTGTGGATTGCCAAATTAGTAGAATGTAAGCTAGATACCATCTCTGCCATCACAGAGAGAGTCTCCCTAAGAATGAAACCACAGAGGAAGGCAGAGCCAAGAGATAGCAAGGGATAGATTCTTACTGACATGATTTGAGTCCTTGAATCAAGGTCTATCCACCAGACTTTTCAATTACATAAGAAAATATATTCTGACCAGGTGCAGTGGCTCACATCTGCAATCCCAGCACTTAGGGAGGCTGAGGTGAGTGGATCACAAGGTCAGGAGTTCAAGACCAGCCTGGCCAACATGGTGAAACCCCATCTCTACTAAAAATACAAAAATTAGCTGGGCATGGTGGTGGGCGCCTATAGTCCCAGCTATTCAGGAGGCTGAGGCAGAAGAATCACTTGAATCTGGGAGGCAGTGATTGCAGTGAGCTGAGATCGTGCCACTGCACTCCAGCCTGAGTGACAGCAAGACTCCATCTCAAAAAAAAAAAAAATTATATATATATATATTCTGCTTTTGCTTAAAAAGAATGATCATCTTGGCTGGGTGCCATGGCTCACACTTGTAATCCCAGCACTTTGGGAGGCCAAAGTGAGAGGATCACCCGAGGTCAGGAGTTTAACACCAGCCTGGCCAACATGCAAAACCCCATCTCTACTAAAAGTACAAAAATTAGCTGGGTATAGTGGTGTGTGCCTGTAATCCCAGCTTCTTGGGAGGCTGAGGCAGGAGAACTGCTTGAACCAAGAAGGTGGGGGTTGCAGTGAGCTGAGATTGTGTCACTGCATCCCAGCTTGGGCAACAGAGTGAGACCCTGTCTCAAAACAACAATAATAATAATAATAAAAATAGCCAGGTGTGGTAGCATATGCCTGTAGTCTTAGCTACTTAGGAGGCTGAGGCAGGAGAATTGCTTAAGCACAGGAGATGGAGGCTGCAGTGAGCTATGACCACATCAGTGCTCTCCAGCCTGGGTGACAGAGCAAGACCATATCTGAAAGAAATAAAAAAAATTTTTTTTTTTTAATTTGAAAAGGAAAAGGCAAGGTTTTGGTGGACCAACTGGCTGCTGGGATGG
This sequence comes from Cheracebus regulus, assembly GCA_963574635.1. Lineage (NCBI taxonomy): Eukaryota > Metazoa > Chordata > Mammalia > Primates > Pitheciidae > Cheracebus > Cheracebus regulus. The sequence continues at coordinate 42,867 of CAUYQU010080913.1, read as the reverse complement.
ACTATTATGGAAGATACAGGAATATAAGAGCAGGGGTTGTACTGGTTGCTTCTAGCTATGCTAGAAAAGTTAAAGAAAATTTTAGGCCCAATATTTCAAATTTTTAACTCAGTACTTCAGAAAACCAGGGATTTTCTATGATTGCCCTAAGAAAAATCCCTTACAGCCACAGGTCTAACGCACCAAAAATTAGAAGCAGAATCTTATTCAGTAGAATGCTGAATTATGACCAAAGTAGAATTAATGGTTTTACTTGATCTCTGATGTGGAAGTTAGGGCAGCCACTGAAAAAGAGTAGGACTACGAAAATGGTATCCTGTGCTCCCAAAATCTATTGAGTGTCCCATGCCCACAGAAGCTGCCTGTTTACTCCTCTGATGAGTCTGGCATTGCCTTTGTTGAAAACTGTATTAGTCCATTCTCACGCTGCTATGAGGACACACCTGAGACCAGGTAATTTATAAATAAAAGAGGTTTAATTGAGTCACAGTTCTGCAGGGCTGGGGACACCTCAGGAAACTTACAATTATGGTGGAAGGGGAAGCAAACATGTCCTTCTTCATAGGTGGCAGGAGAGAAAAGACTGGGAGCCAAGTGAAGGTGGAAGCTCCTTATAAAACCACAAGTTCTCGTGACAATTTACACACTATCACATGAACAGCATGGAGGAAATTGCCCCCATGATTCAATTATGTCCACCTGGTCCCTACAATTCAAGATGAGATATGGGTGGGGACACAGCCAAACCCCTCGAAAGCCATATTGTGATCCTTTGGTAACCAGTCTCCAAGAAAGCCAAGTGATCCCCTTTCTAGTATTAAACGCCCTTATGTAGCCTCCTCCCATACTCAATAGGGTTGACCTGTGTAACCTATAGAATATTGCAGAAATGTTGGTGTGTGATATCTGAGGCTAGGTCATAAAAGATATTGTCATTTCTGCCTTAGATCTGGAGAAAGCCAGATGCCATCTTGTAAAGGCACTACAGAGAAGTTCAAATGGCATGAATCTGAGGCCTGCTACGAAGAACCAGCACAAACTTGCCAAGTATGTGAGTGAACCATATTGAAAGCAGATCCTCCAGCCTGAGTCAAGCCTTCTGATGACTGTAGCCTCAAATGACATCTTGACACCAATGTTACGAGATAACCTGAGCCAGAATCACCCCTGCCCCCAGGCTAATTCTAGATTCCTGATCTAAAGAAACTGTGTGAGATAATGCTTGGCATTTTCAGTTGTTAAATTCTGGGTAGTTTGCCATACAATAATAGATAATACAGGTCTCATCTTACACAGGGATAGCAATTTTCCTCCTTTTCTATCCTATCTCCTATATCTAACTCTAGACTTGTATATTGAGTCCGATCCTCACATGCTCTAAGGCAGGGGTCCCCAACCTCTGACCTATGGACTGGTACCTGTCCATGGCCTGTTAGGACCATGCTGCACAGCAGGTGGTGAGTGGCAGGTGACTGAGTGAAGCTTCATCTGTATTTAAAGCCATTCCCCATTGCTTGCATGACAACCTGAACTCTGCCACCTGTCAGATCAGCAGTGGCATTAGATTCTCATAGGAGCACAAACCCTATTGTGAAGTGCACATGCAAGGGATCTAGGCTGCATGCTCCTTATGAGAATCTAATGCCTGATGATCTGTCACTGTCTACCATCACCCCAGATGGGACCATCTAGTTGCAGGAAAACAAGCTCAGGGCTTCCACTGATGCTACATTATGGTGAGTTGTATAACTGTTTCATTATATATTACAATGTACTAATAATAGAAATAAGGTATACAATAAATGTAATGAGCTTGAATCCAAACCCCAACCACCCCCCACCAATCCCCCATACCAGTCCATGGAAAAACTATCTCCCACAAAACCAGGTCCTGGTGCCAAAAATGTTGGGGACCATTGCTCTAAAGGATCAATTATAAAGTAAGTTTGGGAAGAGAAGGATTACATGCCAGAAGAATGGCAAGATTTTGCTAAACTGCATTGGCAAAAAGCTGGAGAATACATGAGAAATAAATTCTCGAAGATGCAAGATCAAGAAAAAAGTAACATAATTTTAGATTGAGCTGAATGTATTGTATGAGAACATTTATCTAAGAGTCTTGTACTAGTTCAGGTAGCTTTGAGTGTTCTAGTTATGCTCAGTTGATTAATTAAAAACTAGACTGAACTGGTGACTGAAGCCAAATAGGACTGAGTTGCCAATACTTCTTTTTTTTCTGAGGCAGTCTCACTCTGTTGCCCAGGCTAGAGTACAGTGGCCAGTCTCAGCTTACTGCAACCTCTGCCTCCTGGGTTTGAGCGATTCTCGTGCCTCAGTCTCCAGAGTAGCTGGGATTACAGGCATGTGCCACCACACCCAGATAATTTTTGTATTTTCAGTAGAGATGGGGTTTCAACAGGTTGGTCACACTGGTCTCAAACTCCCAACCTCAGGTGATCTGCCCGCCTCGACCTCCCAAAGTGCTGGGATTACAGGCATAAGTCACTACACCTGACATCCCCAATAAATTTTTTTTATTTTAGATGCAGGGAAACACGTGAGGTTTGTTATATAGGTAAACTCGTGTCACAGGGTTTGTTGTGCAGATTATTTTGTTACCCAGGTACTAAGCAAATTGTTATTTTTTTCTGCCTATCTCCCTCCTCTCACTTTCCATCCTCACATAGGCCCCAGTGTCTGTTGTTCCCCTTTGTGTGTCCATGTATTCTCTCATTTAGCTCTCACCTGTAAGTCGGAATAAGCAGTATTTGCTAAGGGAATATGCATTAGTTTGCTAAGGATAATGGCTACCAGCTCCATCCATGTTTCTGCTAAAGACATGATCTCATTCTTTTTTATGGCCACATAGTATTCCATGGTATATATATGTACCACATTTTCTTTACCCAGTCTGTCATTGATAGGCATTTAGGTTGATTCCATGTCTTTGCTATTGTGAACAGTGCTGCAGTGAACATTTGCATGTATGTGTCTTTATGGTAGAATGATTTATATTCCTCTGGGTATCTAACCAGTAATGAGATTGCTGAGTTGAGTAAATTTCTTGATATAATGCTGAAGATAAGCTCCAAAGGTTTAGGAAGAAAGAAGAAAGCAAACTTGAAGTGGGCTTTTTGTTTGTTTTTTAAGACAGAGTCATGCTCTGTTGCTCAGCCTGGAGTGGAGCAGCACAATCATAGCTCACCGTAACCTTGAACTCCTGGGCTCAAGCAATCCTCCTGCCTAGGCCTCCCCAAAGTTCCTGGATTACAGGTGTCAGCCACTGTTCCCAGTCTGAAATAGGTTATTATTGGTATTGGATTATCAACTCTGGTGTCCCGCAAAGGGCCTAGAGCACATTATCTTCACACTGTAACATGAATAAATAGACTGGTGAATATACTGCAAGTATCCCTGAACATTACTATAATGGCTGACCTCTGGGGATAAAGGTTGCATATGCTGGCACTGAAATAGGCTTTTTTTTTTTCTCTCTCCCTTTCTTGTTATTTTTTCTTTTCTTTTTCTTTGAAATGGGCTTTCTACTTTCAGTGGTGGTGAGGGATCCTGAGGTGATAGAGGCCAGATAACAGAACATAACTGCTATAGTAACATTGGGCACAATTATCAAGAGAGGTAATTGAAAGGTCTGACCTACAGAGATCTTTGGTGGTTGCTAATTGATCATAGTTTTTTCTACTAAAATAGATGTGTAGCTCACCAAGGACTTAAAGATTTGTGAAAATGAACAAACTTGAGGTTAGGAAAACACAGGCCTGACTAGAGACACCACTAAAAGTAAGATTCCACATCTATTTCTATTCCTGGGAAGTTCAGAGACTCAGAATACAGAGTATGCAATGTACCTTTGAGAAAGAACTGTGTGATTACATCAAAAGTATGATAAATCTTTCAGCCTTCAATCAAAAGGACATATAGCTATTTGCTAGGGTAAAATTGTGCACAGGAGGAAAGGAAACATCTTGACCTTTGAGGGATTATCAGACACAAGTGTTAATCCTTGGTGACCCAGAATACTATGCTCACAGACTCACTGGTCTTACTGTACATTCCATTATACAGAAGCAGCTGGCCTTTAGAACTGTTGAACAGCTTCAGCAGGGAAGGAATGCTGTGCAAAGTTAGGATACTCCCTTATAGCAGAGATTAGCAAATTATAATCTGAGGCAAATATGGCCTACATCCTGTTTTTATACAGTTTTTAAGAATTTCTTTTAACACTTTTTAAGGGTTGTAAAAAAACAAAAAAACAACAACAACAACAAAAAAACAAGGAAATGTGACAGATATCAATCATGTGTGGCCTTTAAAGCCTGGAATATTTATTATCTGGTCCTTTACAGAAAAAAGTATGCCAACTCCTCTCCTATAGCAATGTGCTGTGAACCAGAAACCAAGAGCTGTTTTTCCCTTATTTATATCAGCTGGGAAACTGAGGCGTGAGATAAACACCTCCCACTATGATACCCACTGAGGCACTCACAAATGTTTCACTTTCTATTTCTATAACTTTGAGCTTTGCCTATGTAGAACTCTTAGCATCCAAGGGAGAAATGCTCTACCCAGAAAACCCAAGAACGATTCCTCTTAATTGGAAGTTTATTAACCAGCTGTGGATCCTGGCAATATGAAGATGAAGGAAGGATGTTGTAAATAGTTTACAAGACCAGTTGTAGAAATAAAGATGTAGTAGCTACTCATCTCCTTTATTCTATTTTGTATATATCTATATAGGTTAATTATTCCCATTGACTTGTTTTTGCTCCTCATTTATATAAGGTGTATTTGTAATTTATCTAATGGTATTGTACTTATGTTTATTAATTTTGATAATTATACTATAATTATATAAGATGTTGACATTAGGGGAAGCTATGTGTAGGTATTTGTACTATTTTTGCAACTTTTCTGTAAGTCTAACTTGATTTATATATTTATTTTTGAGACAGAGTCTTACTCCGTCTCCCAGGCTGGGGTGCACTGGCACGATCTTGGCGCACTGCAACCTCTGCCTCTTGGGTTTAAGTGATTCTCCTGCTTTAGCCTCCCAAGTAGCTGGGATTACAGGCGCCCGCCATCACATCTGGCTAATTTTTGTATTTTTAGTAGAGACAGGGTTTCGCCATGTTGGCCAGGCTGGTCTTGAACTTCTGACCTCAGGTGATCCACCCACCTCGGCCTCCTAAAGTGTGGGATTACAGGCATAAGCCACCACACCCAGCCAGTCTAACTTTATTTCAAAATAAACTTCATTTCAAAATAAAAAGTTTAGGCTTGGCATGGTAGCTCGCACCTATAATCTTGAGGCAAGAAGTTCAAGACCAAACAGGTCAACATAGTGAGACTCCATCTTTATTAAAAAAAAAAAAAAATATATATATATATATATATATATATATACACACACACACACACACACACACACACACATATATGAAATTTAAAAAGCACAATTATGCAAACATAAGAATATATAACTTAGACATTAAGTGATGAAATTTTAGATGCAATGTGGCAATAAAAATAAGATACACTAAAATAATGTTTGCGCCTTCTTTTTTAGATGCAAATGACATTAAATATATCTTACAAATTACATTAGAGTAATACTAGGAATTTTTATTTGTAACATTTTAAAAATACATATATATTTTTAAATAGAGATGGGGTCTCACTGTGTTGCCCAGGCTAGTCTTAAACTCCTGGACTCAAGCAATCCTACTGCCTCAGCTTCCCAAAGTGCTGGGATTACAGGTGTAAGCCACTGTGCCAAGCCATGGACTTTTTCTTCTATCATATCTTTACTATTTCCTCCCTAAAATTATCTCATGTGTCTCTCTTTGGAACTATGAGATACTGGAATCCCTGCATTTATTTTACATGTCTCTTAAATCACCCTCCACATTATCTTTGTTCTTTTGGAATAATTCTAGCTTAATGTTCCAGTTTTGCTAGTTTGCTCTTCATTGAAAAAGTCCATTCACTGTTTAGTTCACCTTTGAATTTTTAAAAATTGTGTTGTATTTATTTATTTTTTGGAGACAAGGTCTGGCTCTATGCCTAGGCTGGAGTGCAGTGGTGAGATCTCAGCTCACTGCAACCTCTGCCTCCTGGGCTCAAGCCATCCTCCCACCTCAGCCTAGCTGGGACTAACCCCAGCTAATACTTGTATTTTTTGTAGAGACGAGGTTTTGCCATGTTTTCCAGGCTGGTCTTGAACTCATGAGCTCAAGTGGTCCACCCATCATGGCCTCCCAAAGTGTTGGGATTACAGACATGAGCCACTATGCCTGGTGTAATTTTTTAAAAATGTTAACAATCTTTAACTGGTTCTTTTTCATTATTACAATATTCTCTCATATTCCTCTGGGGATATTCTATATACCAACTGAATTTTAAATAAACATGTGAGGTGCTTAGAATGCCTGACACCACACCAGGATGCACTAATTATTATTTCAAAGATCCTCCTTTGTTTACTCTGATAACTATTTGCTTTTTGTTTGTTGTCTGGTGTCATGCTTTCATGGTACTGGTCTTCCTTGCTCATTTGGTTGTTCTCTTCTTGATATTTCCTGTTCTCTGTGTATGATGCCATGTCTGTTTATCATAGTTTGCTCTAGTGATTGTGAGGGAAGGATAAAATGTAATCCTGGACAGGGTATGCCAGTGGCTAATATTCTGAGTGTGAAATGAGGCTTCCTTTCTCAGCTGCAGTGTAGCCACTGGGGTACTGCCTGGCTTATTGGCCTCAAGTTTCCAGAGTCACTGTGCTAGCTAGGGGCAAATACTATTCTGGGGTACCCTTGGCTTTGAAGAATGAAGGAGGGAAGAAGCCAACCCAACCAGAGGTTTCAAATTTCATTTTCCAAAAGTTATCCTTTATAATTGTTCTAGGACACTGTGCCATCCCCACCCCCGCCTTCTGCTCCCCTACGCCATCTATCAATTCACTTTTTATTTTAATTAATCACTTCTGAGCTGGAATTCTTATTCTGCCAATTTGATCCCATCTCCCTTCTTTCAGAAACTCCTCAAAATTCCAAGTCTGCTGGTAATCTTGGGCTCCAATAATCCTCAATAATCTTGAGCAGGCTAAGCATGGTGGCTCAAGTCTATAATCCCAGTATTCTAGGAGGCTGAGGCAAGAGGATTCCTTGAGGCCAGGAATTTGAGACCAGCTGGGGCAAAATAGCAAGCCCCTATCTTGACAAAAAAATTGTTAATTAGCTCAGCATCATGATGTCTACTTATATTCCCAGTTACTCAGGGGGCTGAGGCGGGGGGAGGATTACTTGAGGCCAAAAGTTTGAGGTGGCAGTGAGCTATGATGGCATCACTGCACTCCAGCCCAGAGTGAGATCCTGTCTCTTAAAAAAAGACGAGGGCTTAAAAAACAAAAACAGTGCCTTGGTCACCTGATAAATTCAGATTCATGGTTCAAGACTCAAATACAGCATTTTTCTCTATGAATTTGTCTTTGAATCAAACTTCCTTCACCATATTTTTTTCTCTGAACTTACACAGGTACTTGTATACATCTTTATTGTTATTTATAAATGTCTGTCCCCACACTCCATTAAACTGTGAATAAATTAACAAATGAAAGACATACTCTCCACCGATCTATTACTAATACTAGAATATCCACCAGATTATTTTCCTTAGATAATCTTGCTGAGAGGTAACTTCTACTTTCTGTGATTTTAAAATATGAACTAAAACTTGGAATTTATTATAACAGACCAAGAAGGAAAAAGATTTAACTGTCCCTATCTATTAAGAAAATTGATTAGGATGAACAATCCTTGGAAAAAGTTAGAATGAAGGCAGCTAATCCATGCCACAAAACAAACATTTTTAATGCTTTAGGAAAATTCATCTCTAGGCAAGTTTATGCTAGCCATAAACATAATGTAAATAAAATAAATAAAAATACATAAAATTCCATGTATTCACTGAGAGAAGGGTAATATATGGAAATACTGTGTGCTTTGTAGTCAGGCAGATGTAACTTGGAATCTCAGGTTTGCTACTCATTAGCTTTGTAGAACTGGATAAGCAACTTGAGAACCCAGATCCTGAGGGAGACGCCTTCTAAAGTGGCTCACTGTGATTTCTGCCTCCTGGTATTCAAGCCCTTGTGTAATATCCTCCCCTTGAATATGGGCTGGACCTAGTGACTTGCTTTTAATGAACAGAATATAAGAAAAGTGATGGATGTCACCTCTGAAACTAGGTTACAAAGGATTGTAACTTTGGTCTTACTGGTGCTTTCTCACTTGCTCACTTTGATGAAACCAGCTGGCATGTTGTGAGGTGCCCTATAGAAGTCTATGTGTCAAGGAACTTTCAATAGCCTGCAAGAAACTGAATCCTGCCAATAGGAGTAAGCTTGGACGTGGATCCTTCCCTAGTGGAGTCTTGAAATGACTGCAGCTCTTGCTAATAACACCTTCATTGCAGCCAGTGAGAGACTCTGAAGCTAAGCTCCACCTGATTCCTGACATAAAGAAACTGAGAGGTAATAAATGTTGATGTTTTAAGCCACTACGTTTTGGAGCAATTTGTTAGGCAATAGTTAACTAACACAAAGCCTTAGTTTCTTCAACTCTAAAATGGAGTTGATAGCTTACCTCACAGAGTTGTTATCATAGTTAAATGAAATACATATATAAAGCATCTGGCATCCAATGTGATTAAAAAGAAAAAAACCAAAAAAGGTAACTATTATTAACTCAATCTACTAAAAATCTCTACCAGGTGATGTTGTGTTATAACATTGTTAGTATTCAAAAAATGATTTTTAATAATGCTATAACATTTTACATAGGGATTTTGCATGTTTTACATTATTTGATTCTCAGAGCAGGGCTGTAAAACAAAGAATAAAATATTATTCCTCTTAAAAGAGATGAAGAGACTGAGGATCAAGTGACTTGAACAAGAGTCCAAAACCAGAAAGTGTCAGAGCTCAGATTCAAACCTAGTCCTTTTCCCACCACTAACATATTGATATTAAACACTCATTTAATGAACTATTAGGCATCAAGCATTATTCTAGGCCTTGAGAATACAGAGGTGGATAAGAAAGTCAAGGTTCCTGCCCTCACCGATCTTACATTCCCCATTCTACTCTATAAAATTAGAAATAACAATTTAAATTTATCATTAAACATTTCTTATGTTTAGTCTGTTTTTGTTGTTGTTTTGGTTTAGTCTGAATTAGCATGTTTTAAAATACTTTATGACTTGGAAATGCTATATTAACTTTGTCCAGATTCCTAAGTTCATTTCAATACCAGTGATGTAATACAAGGCAGAGGTATGGTTGTATGTTTCATCATTTGACTAGCTAAATACCAAGTAAATGCTCCATACATACACCAAACAATTGTTCTTTGATTTTCACAATAGAGTTTGTGTCTTGAACTTCAAGCCTTAACAAAGGTTTGATAAGCACTATTCATCTCTCATGTTCATGTTCTTGAATAAAGTTTAGCTGGTGAAATTCTGCCTTTTTTCCTAGAGTACAAAATTAAGCAGAAATAGAATAGGTAGAGTTTAGGGGTGCTGCACAATTTAGGAATTCCTGGAATTACTTGATGCATGCAGGAAAAATGTGAGAACTTCATAACTGATAGTCAGTCTATTGTGAAAACATTATAGTAGGACTCAAAACAGACTACAGCTCTATATTTGACTGGATACTGAAGCCTAAGAGTAGCTCATTTTCTAAAATAAGTACATAGTATGATTGTCAGAAATGTTTTTTCCCCTCAAAGCCTTTCTGAAACGGAATGTTGGCTAGCCCTTCAATATAAATGATGTTAAAAAAGAAAATGAAAATGGATATCGGGTTAGTTCCTGATGACAGCTGTGTGGTCAAATTATGGTGCTTTGATAGGCCATAGATATTTTTAAAAGCTGGGATGGGTATTTGCAAAGTAGAATGCTGTTTAGGTACATGTATTCTACAGCCATCTTCACTCTTGCCTTTCAAAACAGGTGGTTGGTTGAGGAAAAAAGTGCATAAATATTGCTGAATGAACCTAGGAAAATCTGTCAAGAATTCCAAAAACTTCTGAGACTTTGACAATATACCATTTTTTACTTCTTAAAGTATAAGTGGTGTCTAACCTTTACATTTATACATCTAAGAATAGCAAAAACAACACTTTGCATTTTAAAAGTCCCAAAATGCTTTTGGAGTGTTAGATGATTATTCTTCCATAGCTATAAAATGATTGTATAGTCGACTCCAGAATTAATTGCCTAACACCTAGGAAGTGTTCTGGAAACAGACATCAAGAGTGATCCTTAAAATATTATTTTAGTAGCACTGAGAAAAACCTTGGAATAAAATCTCATTCTGTTATTCCAAGCTTATTCAGTGCTTATTATTCAGATCAGGGTTCCCCCGGGCAGGAAGATAAGGTCTAGTTCTTTATATGAAGCCTTGAAATCATATGATCCAAGGTGATTCAAGGTAGAGGGAATTTAAAAGTTAAAAAAATAATTCCAACAGTGAAATTCCTAAGGGCAAGTCTTTGCTCTTCTACCCACTAGGTATTCTGGTCTCCTTTTCCCAAAAGAACAGAAGAGTGGGGAAAGATTTGTGACAGCCAAAAGCACATGGTGGTAGCAAGTCAACTTGAAGAGTTAGTAGGTGGCTTAGCAAATATTCATGCCTTCACTCAACTAAAACAAAAACAAAACAAGTCAAATTTGGGCTTTTACAGATCATAGGCTTTTGTTTGATCAATGCACTACACTTCTTTATGACAAAAGGTAATGACCATGAAATTTTGTATACTCCCAAATTTGGATAGTTGTTCAATTTAACAGAGTCTCAAGGAGACTAACAATGGTGCTGTGTGGGATGAAAACAGGTTCAAAGTATGGTGCCTACTCTTAAAATTAAGATACAGAATGTTTCACTTAATATGTGTATTTTCTTTTTTCTAATATGTGTATTTTCTAAACTGGAGTCCTTAAACTGCTGGATTTCCTCAGAAGTCTTTTGAGAGTCGCAATATATTCCAAGCTTTGAGCTTTTCAAAAGAAAGGGTATGTAGGTGGCTATTACATCTGTATTAATAGGTCTAAGACACTCATTACAATAGCTCTCCCCTCAATTCCCTCATACATTTGCAATACTCCTTAGAGGAGATAACCTAACCCTCACCCCTTCCCCCTGTTTGAGAACCACAGTGGCTTCCCAACACAGTTGAAATAAAATCCCAATTCCTTATACTGGCCTGTAAGACCCTGAGTCCCCCGCCTCCTTCCTACCTACTGACAATTTCTATGATGCATTCCTCAGACATACCTCACTCTTTCCTGCATCAGGGTATTTGTACTTGCTTTCTTTCCCTCTGGAATATTCTTTCCCCAATCTTCATTTGATTGGCTCCTTCTTATCACTGAGGTCTCAGCTCAAACGTCATTTTCTTGGAAAGACCTTCTTAGATCACTTGCAGTTAAGACCCTCCTTCATTTACTCACTTTCAAAAAAATTTCCTTGTGGCATTTATTAGTTTATTGTCTGTCTCTCCCACTAGAATGTAAATTCTTTGAGAGCAAACACATCATTTTTGTTTCTTGCTGTTGCTATAGATTTAGTCTAAGTTTGATATTTCTTTCAGCATGCCTGAAATTTTAGCAAGTTAGAGACAAATGCAAGCACTCAGGTTACCACATAAGGCCTCTGCCCTCTTCTTTGTGTTGGGTTTAACCACAAGCTGGTAGCTAGAGTGGCACTATTCCTGCTCTCACATACACAGGACACTTATCTCTTCCTTATGAGTGAGGAAGTATCTTTTTTTTTTTAAAGCCCCCATACTATTGCCCTTGCTTTTCACTGGTTTGTATTGAGTCACATACTATTCCTGGACCAATTCTGTGATTACAGTAATACTATATCTCCAGTAGGCTTATATCTACGTTTCTCAAAAATTTTTGTAAGGGCAATTGTATTACACTCACCAGTGTCTTTCAAGGAATGGGCCATAACCTGAGAATGTATTAGGAAATTAACTCTTGGGTTATAACCATCACTTAAAACATTAACTGGACTATAAAATTTGAAACTGCATAACATATGAGGAGTTATTCATTTTATGAAACTTTGATGTATGTATACAGACACACACACCTGGATCACAATACAAATGTTTCTACTTGTGGATTGGTGTCAAAAAAAAGTTTGAAAGTTACCATCTTAGACAAAACAGGTTGACTCCCAAAGCTGGAGTAGGGTCAGCTTCTGATTACATAGGGAAAGAATGGATATCTGAAGTGAAATCAGGGTATGATTTGGAAGAGGAAAATACATTCCAGGAGATAGCCAACAATTTCCACTACAGCCTGCTTGACACTTTAGTTACTAGATTCCAATACAGTCATAATCAAACATTTTCATTTCCCCTCCAATGTTTTCTAAATTTCAAAGTATTTATCCATTCCAAAAAAGCACTTCATTCTTTCCATCCAACAAGTATCCATGATGGGGCAACTCGTCTTTTATCATTTGGTTGGTGGAAAGCATTATAGTAAAAAAGACTCAAAGAAAAAGCTTGGCTCCTAAGACAAAAACCATATATTTCAAGTGACTGAGCACATCTTACCCCCCTAATCTTTACTTACGTTTAAATTTTGATCTTATGTGATAGGAACTTTAGAACTCATTCTATTTATTTATATATTTTGAGACAGGGTCTCATTCAGTCACCCAGGCTGGAGTGCAGTGATGCAATTACAGCTCACCGCATTCTCTCTCTTGGGATCAAGTGACTCTCCTGCTTCATCTCCTGAGTTGCTAGAGCCACAGGCAGGCACCACCGCTCCTGTTTTTTTTTTTTTTTTTTGTAGTAACGAGGTCTCGCCACATTGCCCAGGCTGGGCTTGAACTCCTGGCCTCAAGCAATCCTCCCACCTCAGCCTCCCAAATAGCTAGGACTACAGGTGCAAGCCACCATGCTCAGCTATCAGTTTTTTTTTTTTTTTTTTTTTTTGTTTTTTTGTTTTTTTAAGAGACAGGTCTTGCTATTTTGCCCAGGCTGGTCTTGAACTTCTGGCCTCAAGGAATCCTCCTTTGGCCTCTCAAAGTGTTGGGATGACAAGTGTAAGCAACCATGCCAAGCGGAGAGAGCTCATTCTAGTTCAGCACCTTTCGCTTAAGAAACTCAGGCCTACAGAGGGAAATGAACTTACCTAAGGCAGTTAATTAGCTGCAGAACACAAGTCTCTTAACACCCACTTAAGAATTCTTTCCATTGTACTAATTAACAGTATAGTTATGTCAACTTTTAAAAATAAAGGCAAACAAACATGTAAGCTCCAGAGGCAACTAGGTTTACACAGCTGACAAATTCTTTCAAGAACTGTAGGTGACTTACATTTTGGGCAGCAAAACTGCATTTTTAAGGAAAGGGAATTTATTAAAGAAATGTTGCTGGCTGGGCATGGTGGCTCATGCCTTGTAATCCCCACAGGTAGAAAGGCTGAGGCAGAATTGCTTCAGGCTGAGTTCCAGGCCAGTCTAGGTGACATAGCCAGACCCAGTCTCTGCAAAAATACTAATAATAAAAGCTGGGCACGGTGGTGCATACCTGCAGTTCTAGCTGCTCAGGAGGCTGAGGTGGGAGGATTCCTTGAGCCCAGGAGTGAGGTTACAGTGAGCTATGATGGTGCCACTGCACTGCAGCCTCGATGACAGAGACCCTGTCTCTAAAAAAAGAAATACTGCTTTTGAAGTGTTTGAAAGGCAAGACTAGTTACTGCCTTATATACTTAAGTGAGTTTAAGGCAACTCGTATGTATTACCACACACAGCTAATTTTTGTAGTTTTTTGTAGTTTGTAAAACAGGGCTTTGCCACATTGCCCAGGTTAGTCTCGAACCTGTGAGCTCAAGTGATTTGCCTGTGTTGGCTTCCCAAAATGCTGGGATTACAGGCATGAGCCACTGCACTGGGCCAAAGTTAATTTTTGTAATGTTACTAATAGTAGGAATTGTATTTTACCTTAATACTTCACTTTTTAAGCTAGGAAACTCAATTCACTGTTCACTTTTTATATTATTAGAAATTTACCAAGTTTTATGAAGGACCCATCACAGCTACAAAGAGCTTATGATTGGTATATTTTTGTATGTGGGGTGGTAGGGCAAGACTAATCTATGAAATAATCCTAATTAAGAAATCAAGGTAATTTCAATTACTGTAAATATAGGGATTAAAAGTGGGAAAGTCCTTTTGGGTTGGACACATGAGGGAGAATTTTACTGTTTCATGCATCAGTTGGAAGAGTAACTGTCATTTGAGGGTGCCATGAAAGTTTATTTTCGTCCTCAAATAGCTCTTCCATTTATTAAATGGAATGCTATTCATTTCTTCCTCTAAGAGTTGTTCTATTGGGAGAAAGGGTTTGTCAGAGGTTTCCTCTAGCTCCAGATAGTGCTTAATTATTAGTCTCACGGGTATTACAGTGGCAGAAGGGTAACCAAAGGGCTTTGGAAGTATGGAAGAAAGGGAAGCTGGCAGTGCTTCTTACTTGGTTTCCTTTAGTTTTATTTACAGAATAAAAAGCCAATTCTGAAGGGTAGGTAGGGTTTAAATATAAAGGAAAAGAATCTTCTCTTTGGGATTCAGTCATGGTAACTACATTCAGGTAATCTAGAACTAGTTGCTATCGAGAACTCGACTTGTCTATTGTCCACCAGATCCACCTTCAGGTGCTAAAAGTTCATTCTTATTAGAATGACATGGCATCCATAATTTAGTCCTGATACATTACAGATAAAGTGAACAGTTGGCATCAAGAACCAAGATGGTCAGCATTAAAAAGGTCTAGTAGCAGATAGCAGGGTCCCACATAACAGACTTGGATTTAAATGCAGGAATCTAGACTCTCCAAGGAGCTTAGGTGAAAAGGACTAGAAAACAAGAATGGTTTATATTTTAAGAGGCTGACATCTTGGACAGATAATCTCATCAAGGGCATGGACTCAGCAATCACAGGAGTCTAGTTGCCAGGCTTGAGGTACATGCTGGACACAGATATTAAGGCACTGCACATCCTTCTCCAACTAGGGTCTAATTCTGGGACTAGTAAATAAAAAGCATTATTTATACAATAAATTAAGATATACCCTTTGGAGAATTAGTAGTTGATAGCAATTTGTATTTTACATGAAAATAAGCAGTCATATTTTAAAGTAGACTGCCAATTTTGGGTGAATTTAGAAGTAAACACAGACTTCAAAGAAATGTCCAGATTCTAATAGGGAGTTTCAGGCTATACTTCCAAGTCACTGTTTGATAGTCTTAGAAAAGTTCGGAAGGCAATGATGGAAAAAGCAGTCTTTGAGAAAGCCGTATTTTAAACTAAATTCTGCTACTTATATATGACCTAGGGCAAGTCCAGAAATGACTGAATCCCATAAGATTATTGTAAAGACTATAGATAACATACAAAGCAGCTATTAAAGTGCCTGACAGGCTGGGTGAAGTGGCTCACGCCTATAATCCCAGCACTCTGGGAGGCCTAAGCAGGCGGATCACCTGAGGTCAGGAGTTCAAGATCAGCCTGGCCAACATGGTGAAACCCCATTTCTACTAAAAATACAAAAATTAGCCAGGCACGGTGCCATGTGGCTGTAATCCCAGCTACTCGGGAAGCTGAAGCAGGAGAATGGCTTGAACCCGGGTGGGCAGAGGTTGCAGTGAGCCGAGATTGCACTACTTCACTCCAGCCTGGACAAAAGAGCGAAACTCCGTCTCAAAAAAAAAAAAATTAGCCAAGGGTGGTGGTGCACATTTGTAATCCCAGCTACATGGGAGGCTGAGGCTTGAGAATCACTTGAACCCGGGAAGCAGAGGTTGCAGTTAGCTGAGATTGTGCCACTGCACTCCAGACTGGGCAACAGAGCGAGACTCTGTCTCAAAAAAATAAAATAAAATAAAGTTTCTTACAGATAAATAAGTGCTTAATAAAGTGACAAGGGGAAAAAACCTGGGCTAGAAGTGTGTAATCTTGTTGTCTTGGATTAGGAAAGGTCCCATGGCCTGGTAAACTGTTGAGTCTCCAGAGAATAAAAATTCAGATTAGAAGGGTGAAGTATAAATTCAAGTTTAACTGGAACATGGTTAGATACAGCAGAGAACTAATATATGCTGTACACCTCTTCCTGATCATCTACTACTAGGAGTTTTATATTTATACATTCACATTTAATCTTCATAACAACTCTTCAAAGGAGGCATAATTGTAATTTTATAGATGAAACAACTGAGGTTCAAGAGGTTCAGATTACTATACATTACAAAGTAAAGTAGATACTTGAACCTAGTCATTTTACCACACTCTGCCTTAACAGTGGGGGTGGGGGGCGGTACCTCTACTCCCTAAAATGGAAGATAAGTTTCAATAAGTGAGATTAAATAATGGTTATCTACAGTAGCTCTTGATGACAGGAGTAACATGAATATTTAACAGAGCTGGTGAACTGTGTTGCATGATGTAACATAGGAAGAGTAGCCCAGAGACAGGAGACCCAGTCAGGAATTTTTTATAGTATTATACGAACAAACTGATTTCTAATCTAAGCATCTCTGACTAAAGTCTCATTAATTTATATTGTATATGGAATTTACAATAATCTATATAGGAAATGAGAAAGAAACAAAGTATCTGAAAATGCTCTTCACACTTTCTCCCCTCTCCCTTAATAGTTTAGCCTGAATCACAAAACTATGACATTCCTCAATGACTTCTGCATAATGGCCACACTGAATTCTAGTTAATCAAACAAGTTAGCCAAAAACCTCAAAAGGGTAGCATTGTGTACACCTGCTACTATATCAATCAATTAATGTAGGAAACCCCTATTCCATTTTTTGTTGGTTCACTTTCACTAGCATTTTTTTCCTTTATTGAACATTTAATTTAGTAAAGCCTTTTTCCAGATAATGGAGACAGAGAAGGATAAGACTTGGTAAGACTCTATGAGCTCAATCTGAAAATACTGGGAACCATGAAACCATCAAGGAGTTCACAGTTGAGATAGACACAAACATTAAATACAAGTGTGAAACAGAATCAAAATAGGAAGATACAGAGAATGAAAGTACCTACAAGTCAAAGTGTTGAAGCAAATAGGAGCCTGTAAGAAAGATGGGGACAGAATTGTTTTTTGAGACCTAAAACCATAAAACAGTGTGACATGTTTACGGAATGGCAAGAAGTTCCATGGGATTGGAGAGCTGCAGGGTAGACAGGGAAAGATTGGTAGGGATTAGATCTTGAAGAGACATGTTAAGGGACTGGGACTCTTATCTTGTGGATCATTATTTCCCAGTTATGATCATGGAACCCTTTGCAATTTACAACATAAAGAAGAAATACTAACAGTAACACAATATGTTTAAATTTTTGATTCTTTAGCTTTCTTAATATCTAAATAGTATAAAAAATTGAATTATTTTATTTAAAACCCCAAATGCCAGAGATGAAGTAAATCATCTTTTATTTTCATCTTACATTTGGTTATCATGAGACATGCAAACCCCTCCAACTTTAATGAGAACAGTGTTTTTGTGTCTTTTTATCACATATCCGCTTAATATTAGGTGTAATGTTGCTGAGTCGGATCCGCATATGAGGTGCAGCATCAAGTCTTTTCCTATATTTTGTTTTTGTTGCAGCGTAATATGAAAACCCTGTTTCACACAGGTGCATTGTAGCAAAAGGAAGAAGTATACGCACTGCACGTCTTGCAATGCATGGGTATTCCTGAATTAGGCTACTCCAAAAATCATTTAGTGAAAGTTCACTGAAATTTTGTTTCACTTGAGAATCAGATGTTAAATCAATCAGGCTCTCATAGTCCCGTGCTACTAATGAGGCTGGTTTAACAGTAACTGTAAATGGATTTCTAACCCAAGCATTATTGTCATTTGTTACAGGAAAGTATTTTAACAGAGTAGAGCGCAAACCCCTAAGGTGCTGCACAACGGCACTGCAAATATCTTTATCAACTGTAGAATTATTTTCAGTCAAAAAGTCACTGAGTGTAGGAAAGCAATCAAAGTTCTCTTCCTCTACAGATGAGGCCCAAAATTCCAATTTTCTTAACAATGATGACATTTTATCAAATACTGTAAAAACCGTCACATTTTTTCCTTGCATTGACAAATTAACTTCATTTAATTTAGTAAAAATATCTGCAAGATATGCAAGTCTTAGCAGCCAAGATGAATTTGTTAAACAATCAGATAGTCGAAAAGCAGAATCCATGAAAACCAAAAGTTCACGACGAAGTTCAAAAAGTCTTACAAGAACTTTACCTCGAGAAAGCCACCTTATCTCTGTATTTAGAAGAAGTGCTGTGTGCTGAGCACCCATTTCCTCACATAAAATTTTTAGTAGTCTGGATTGATGTGGTCGAGCTTTAATATAATTGATGATTTGTACTGCCTGGTCTAGCACATTTTTGAGAGATGTAGGCATTATTTTAACTGCTAGTGCATGTCTATATAATAGGCAGTGACTACTGGTGCTTTCGGGAGCCACGTATTTTATTAAGGTGACAGCCTCAGCGATTTTCCCATCCACTGCCCTGGAAGCATCACTACAAACATCGACACATTTTTCCCATTCAATTTCATGTTTCTGCATAAAATTGTTAATACAGTTGAATATTTCTTCACCTGTAGCATTACTTTGCAAAGATTCACACAGGAGTAGGTCTTCCTCAATAGACTTATTAAACCTATAACGAACAAACACAAGCAGCACAGCAAGTCCTGATACATCAGCTGATTCATCTAGTTGCAGTGAAAACCCATCACAAATTTTCAGTCTACAAACAAGCTCTTCTTCAATGTCAGCAGCTAGATCCTTAATTCGACGTGCAACAGTACTGTTTGATAGCTGTACTGCATCTATTTTTTTACTATATTGCTCATCAAACATCCGCATCACTACATCTTTTGCACAGGGTTTGATAAGCAATTCTCCAATAGTATGAGCCTCTCCACTCAGTGCTATATGGTAACTTACATTGTATGATGCTTCTGTAGCACTTTCATTATCTGTATTCACAATTTTAGGTGTTGGGGGTTTATTATTTTCAGGTGAATCAAGATGTTGCTTGAAAAAGCTTATGTCTTTGTCTTTATATGCAGCATGTTTAGTTTCCAAATGTCTTCGAAGCTTACTAGGGGCTAAAGAGCTATTTGATAAAATTTTCTTACATAATACACACTGAGCATGAGGTGCATCTCTATTTCCGAAGTAAGTAAATCCAAAAGACAAATAACTTTCATCATATTTTCTTCTTTTTGGTTTTTTACTAAATGTTATTTTGTTGGAATTGGATATAAATTTGACCCTGGAAAGCTCACCTTCTGATTTTTTAGAAACTGAAGGTTGCAACTGTTTATCTTCGCTTTGTAATATTCCGACCTTCTGATCATTTGATTCAGACACAATCTGATAACAGAAAGATTCCACTTCTTGTTTAAGACTTCCTTGTTTCAGCAACAGATCCATGGGCAATGAGTTTGTGGTACAAAACATAGTTAATTTAGAACAGACATTGGGTATCACAAATGTGTTGAAATTATAAGACAGGATACAAAGAGGACGAGCAATCATCAAAGAGATGATACACAGCAACACATCAGTTAATTTGTAAATGCTGCCTATGCATCAATGCGCAGATGGAACATCATACGTTCATGTATCAGGTGATCTCTCATGCGACTTCCTGGTGCTCTCAGGTATGGTACACCTTTTCTTAAAGGTAGATTATCACATAAAAATAAAAGCTATAGAAATGAGTTCAGTAGTCTTAATCTCATATTTAAAGAAACATTAACATCAACCATAAAGAAAAACTATTAGCATCAATCTTTTTCTCAAAACATTTATTAACTTAGAGAATATTAATATTCTATAAAACATAATTTGGGAATAATTGAGCCAAGAAACTATTAAGAGTTGTTACACATACTTTTAAGAAAGGGATCTTGAAGAATATGTCCCATGGTGTGGGTTGACAGGGTTTTTTTTGTAAAGGGCCATATAGTCTCTTATGCAACTACTCAACTTTGTAGTTGTAACAGGACAGCAGCCATAGAAAATACATAAAAGAATGGGCACAGGTGTGTTCCAATGAAACTTTACGTACAAAACCAGATAGCATGGGCCATAGTTATCAGCCCTGTCTCATGGTATGTAGTATTGTGAAATCTCTTTTAGCTTTCGATCCCTACTGCCATTAGATGTATTAGTTGTTGATACTATTATATATCTGAAGTCCCTTCAGGGCTATCAACAATTCTGAAGAAGTGAAATAAACATACACACAATTCCAAGTTTTGCAAGACACACAATTCTACTGTATCCTAAATACTATGTGTTAACAATGCAGAATAAATTGTAGATCAAAAGTTAGGTACTGTTTCTCTGGACTTAAATTATAGAAATGTTTATATTATCCAAATTAAGGCTCAATGAAGTTTATTTTTTTATCCGTTTTATATGTATATAAACACGTACATATATATATATATATGTGTATACATATATATTTTTAATTGAAACAGAGTCTCGCTCTATCACCAGGCTGAAGTGCAGTGTCGCGATCCCAGCTCATTGCAACTTCCGTTTTCCGGTTTCAAGCAATTCTCCTGCCTCAGCCTCCCGAGTAGCTGGGACTACAGGCATGCACCACCATGCCCAGCTAATTTTTTGTACATTTAGTAGAGACGGGGTCTCACCATTTTGGCCAGGATGGTCTTGATCTCCTGACCTGGTGATCAGCCCGCCTCAGCCTCCCAAAGTTCTGGGATTACAGGCGTGAGCCACCGCACCCGGCCTATCCATAATATATTTTTACGAATTACTCTGCGTTCTATTTATACAACAGGTGAAGACTTAACAAGGACCCGAAGAAAATATAAATTCTCATTTAATAGGTTTATTCCTTATATAATAAAACAAATCATATTTAAAAGGATAATGCAATCTAAGGATTGCTAAAGAATACTATTAGCTCTATAAATTAACCCATACAAATTATGTCTGCCCAAATATAGCCACTTTAGGTTTAAACTTTATAACCTGGCTATAGATATAGAGTAAGTTTTGTATTCTCATGTTAGATCTTGAATAAAAAATGGTTCTCCTAATAAGGTGTAGAGGGTAAGATACCTGAAATAAGGCGTTCTCCTTTCTGTAATCCCTCTCTCCACCTTGGCAGCTTGAAATGCACTCTTCAAAATAATAAAATTAAGGAATAGGGTGGGAAGGGGAGTAACCAAAAGCCTAGAATGAGAAAAATTAAAATTAGACACGATAACAAGCAGAACTATAAGCCTGTAAGATGACCATTCTTTCTGGATCTAAGCAGGGCAAATGATTCTTTACTGCAATGCAGATCTTAGACTGAAACAGAAGATGTCTCGCATAGTAAAAATTCTAACATTTTCATCCTGTTCAATATTCTGGCAATTTAGCTGCTTTGAGATGTTCCCCCATACACTCACTTCATAAAAATATGTTAAATAAACAACAACAACACACTTTCAAGAACTTAAAACTAAACCTAATTTTTAAAAGTACAGCCTCATCTTAATGTCTCTAAAACTAGGCCTTGAATCTAAAATGGTATTATACATAAAACTATTACATGAAATAGTCCTTTCACTACAATCACTTTTAGCCCCCCAATAACCAATCTTCTCAGGGAAACAATGTTTCATGAGTAAGCATTGTTTATTATATGCCAATAACTGTGCTAAATTCCTCATATAGATGATCTCATCTATGAAGAGACAAGGACTATTAATAACCCCACTTAGAGATAAACAGACACAGAGACATTAACACATCTCGCTAAGTTAACACCTCTTATAAGTGAAAAGCCAAGTACAGAGCCCCAAAAGTTTGACTGCATAGCCATGTGTCTAGCTATTACTTGTGTGTTCCTCAATAGTTTTAATACCCCATCTACTAAAAAAATCTGGTTACTAAGAGTTAGGCTACACAGAGAAATAGATAACAATGGGTTACAACTGCCAGAAAGTCGAGGGTCTCATACTGGCAACAGGAGAAAGCCCCACTTCTTATTGGGAGCAAAAAAGCAGATTATCTTTCCATAGTCTCCCTTTGGATTTTGCATCGGAGAACTTTGTGGAGATGCTGGTTCACCTAAGATTAGAATCCCTCTCCCTCGTCGCTAGAGAAGGACACAGAAGGGTAGGAAGCTTTTGTTTTCAGAAAGGAAGTTCTCATCCCCACCTCTTCAAAGGTGACTCCCCAGAATTTCTGGAGGACAAAGAATCTGGACTCCCTTGAGAGTAAAGTTCCCATTCCACTCCCTGAGGAGCGGAGAAACCCCTCGTCTTTGGTCTCCTTCCGGGTAGACTGACAGGCATCACAATCCTTTCCCCTCCTCCCCTCGGGCGGTTGCAGCTGGTAACAATACCCTTAGGGTCAGGAGGGCAGGGTCTGAGTGCAGGTCAGCCAGAAAGGTGGGGTACTTCAAAGAAAATGCTTTTCTAAACGGTCACCT
This sequence comes from Cheracebus regulus, assembly GCA_963574635.1. NCBI lineage: Eukaryota > Metazoa > Chordata > Mammalia > Primates > Pitheciidae > Cheracebus > Cheracebus regulus. Next base: position 20,262 of record CAUYQU010080913.1, on the reverse strand, counting down.
GGATGTGCAGCCAGGGCCAACTATCCCTCAGCTCCTCCCTGTCACAGGTGCGCGCTGCCCGCAGATCTCCACGACTGGGGGGCTCCCGGCCCACCCTTGCCTTAGGACTCCTCTCGCGTCCCCGGGCGGCCGCCTCAGCTAACGACCACATGAAAACGTTTCAGCACCCAATAGCATCTCTCTACTTCATGTCCATCAGCGATGGAGAGAACGGTCTTCGCCGCGGCTGGGCTGCACAGCAGCGCCGCGGTCCCCTGCTGAGCCCGCGACCGCCATTTTAGACAGCTCTGGTAAGCGGCCATTTCAGAGCGCACCGCTTAGCCGCGGCGGCAGCTCTGCTCCTCACCTTCACCGAGGCCTGAACGGGGTCAAGAGCCAGTCGTCGCGGACTGGAGGGGGAGGGGAGAAGGGAAGGGGAATGAAAAACAAAACAGAGGAAAGAAGGATTCGGGGACAGGGTGATGCTCTCAGCTGAGGGATATCGCCTAGGCCACCTCCATAGAGATCCGATTCGCGGCTGGCGCGGTCGCTGGTCTGAAGATAAATTTAGCACTCCAGAGCACCCGAATCCTACAGTCTTCATGAGCGACTTCACCGCCGCCCAATTAGCGTCAGCTTTGTGCCCAGCCACCAATCCGCGCTGAGCAGCGGGGCGGGACCACAGGAAAGGACCAAGCTCGGTTGAGGCGCGGCCCGGCCTCAGCCACAGCCGCCGCAGCGCAACCTCCTCGGTGATAGCGGAGCGGCTGGGTATGAAGTAATTGTTCTCAAACTTCACTAGGCCATCGGCCCGGGCGCTTGTTGAGAGGGCAGATTCCTGGGTGCTGCCACATACTGTTGGTGATCTTGTAGGGCTGGAGTGGAACCCATGAATCTGCATTTTCATCATTTCTGACGCTTTGCCCGGACGGGTGATTCCTGTGGATTCGTAGTGGCCCCAAAGGAGCACGCAGAGCCTCGGCTGCTGTGCATTCGCCACCTCTTTTGTTCCCGGAGGCCGCACCCCAGGCCCGGTTTACACAGCCGCTGCCTCCTTTCCTTGGTTTTCCACTGGACTCTGGCAAAAAAACTCGCCCTTTCCTTCACCGTCCCACACCCGACGACGGAATGTCTGGGAGCCTGGCCGCCATGGCTGTGCGGAGGGCTGAGTCCGACCAGCGGGCGCTGATCCGGCGCAAACCCCGCCGGACCTCTTGGGTGTCCCGGGGTTGGCTGGAGAGCCGCGGTACAGGACTGGATAGGGAAAGGGGCCCCGCAGCGTCCACTGGAAAGCTGAAAGTCCGCTTGATGTCTTTGCACTTCTCACAGTGGCTCCCTTCCCGCAGGAACGTCCGGCTGCCTGCACAGAACGGTTGCCTGCAGGGAACGTCCAACCCGCCCTGCAATACTCTTTGTGGGCTGCAGCTTTCTGGTATTTTAAGCCATGGTTCTGTGCCCTTCCCTATTTTCAAAAACATCACGACCAAAGGCTGCGGGTTGTGGGCTTTCATTTTGGATCTGTGGTGGAGACCTGGAGTCTGTTTTTCCAAATAGGCACCTTGAAATAGATACGCTTCTTAAGGGGGGAAAGTACAAGTAGGTCCCATTATTTGCAATATTTTAGCCTTTCCAGACTCCGTAGAAATGACTAAATGAAGATTGGATAGTATTTTCAGGCACTGCACCAATGACAGAAAATTCCCAACTTGGGGTCAAAAGCAAGGGCAGCTTTCCTTTTTCTTAAATACGTTTCTGATCAAGTATCTTAAGGTGTTGAAAGAAGCCTAATCCTTAACACGATTTACAGGACTGCGCAATTTCCTAGGACTGACATTTAGTTCCAAATGTTTTAAAGTCATTTACGACATCATCTCACCCTATAGTAAGTTGTCCATATGTACTCATTATTATTTTTAAATTTTTCATATTAAATCATTTTCATTTAAACTTTAACCATAAATGCATAAATCGTTTTTGGGAAGGGTCTTACTTGAAGAGCAAAGAATTTTATTTTGTAATTGTAGGAGTTGTTTTGCTTCAGAATATTGGAATGATCTCATATTTTCATGTTTCATATATTAGAAAAACCTTTTACGTACGTGCTCCCAAACCAGTCTCTACACATCTAGTTTACATCTTCATAAAGAAGGAAAGCCCAAAACATTAAACTGATAGGCAGAATAGTGTTTAAATAAGTTAATCTAAAGTTTAGGACTTAGGTCCTGATATGATTTGGCTCTGTGTCCCTACCCAAATATTTTCTCAAATTTTAATCCCCACGTATGGAGGGATTAAAGTGATTGGATTATGAGAATGGTTTCTCCCATGCTGTTGTGATAGTGAGTGAATTCTCACAAGATCTGATGGTTTTATTAATGGTAGTTTTTCCTGCCATGCTCTCACCTGCCGCCATATAAGACCTGCCATGTAAGACCTGCCTACTTCCCTTTCCTCCATGATTGGAAAATTTGTTGAGGCCGACCCAGCCATGGGCAACTGAGTTAATTAAACCTCTTTGCTTTATAAATTACCCAATCTTGGCATTTTTTTTATAGCAGTGTGAGAATGGATTAATACAGGACCCCAAATCTGAAGTGTCTGAAAATTAAGGTTCATGAAACAAGAACTTTTTTTGTAATAGTTTTGTCAAATTATTATAGAATGTTGATGAGACAGATAAGAAAAAATAGACAATGTAGAACTCAGACCAATAATACGTAGCTAGCATTTATTGAATACATAGTGTAGACCAGGAAGCTATTGTATACCCTTTTTTTTTTTTTTGAGTCAGGCTCTCAGCTCCATGCAGCCTCAACCTGCCATGCTCAAATGATCCTCCCACCTCAGCTTCCTGAGTAGCTGGGACTACAGGTACATGCCACCATGTCTGGCTAATTTTTGTATTTTTTCGTAACGTTGGGGTTTCACCATGTTACCCAGGCTGATCTCGAACTCTTAGGATCAAACGATCCACCTGTCTTGGCCTCCCAAAGTGTTGGGATTACAGGTATGAGCCACCAGTTCTGGCCTATACACTTTTAAATGTATTAAGTATTTACTGTTCACAACAACTTCATCAGCTGATTAACATTATTTTACAGATAAGGAAATTAAGCACAAAGAGGTAAATAACTTGCTTCAGTTCCAAGAACTAATTAGTCGCAGAACCTGGATTAGGTGTGATACTGGTTGTGGGAACTACAAAATGTGTTTATGTGCGTACTTGATTTATATTAGGCAGAAAACTACTGTGAATAAGATTACAGTAATATATTAGGTAAGGAAGTTGAGCCTCACCATTAAAAACGACTCAGTACCTCTCTCAGTTCTTGGGGAAAAAAAAGACTCAGTTTGTTAACCTGTGGCTCAAGTCAAATAATGGCTGGAAGTAGTAACAAGAATTGTGACTGATACCCCAAATTTGCAGCCTCGGTTGCTGTAGGACATCTGAGATGACAATTCCATTCATGTTGGTTTTATGAGTTAATTTGTGTTGCGCTAGGTTTTCCAGAAGCAGATGATTAGAGAGAAAACCATGGAGCCAGTATTGTAGGTCAGAGTGTATCACCCCTTACCTTTATATACTCCTCCCTTCCTCCCTCAATTACTAGATGTGGGCTGCCCTGGGAAGGGCATGACTGCAGCTGAGGCACACTCTAAAAGAGCTGACAACAGGAGGCCATCTGCCGATCATACTACCTGCTCCTAAGCAGGGCAGAGTCCTTGCTTGAAAAAATATCTGAGTGGCACATCTTCATGTTGGCCACAATTTGGAACCTTTAATATAAAGATGGCAAATTAATATAGTTTCATTATTTTTGTGAAAGTTCTCATTATTGGGGTGTTGTGTGCTTTGTCAGCCTTCAAGATGTATGAAACATTTAAGGGAATTTCATGACCCACCTGTATGATTGGTTTATTGGTATTAGATTTGCAAGAGTTATGTGTTTATAAAAATTTCACTGGCTAGATGTTAGATATATTACATTTGTAATTGTAGTTTAAAATATCTAAGAAAATGTGATTAGTTGATTATGCAAATGATGTTAAATATTTAAGGAATATTTAGTCTGTTAACACTTGTCGATTAATTAAATCATAGCAAAGCATAAATGAAAGTGATTGTCCATGTTTTTATGCAAAAATTATGAGATTTATAAATAGACTAATAATATACATTGAGCTTGAAGGCTTGTGAAATACAATTTTACAGTTTCAATATATTTTGCCTATGAATAAACAAACATGTCAATTATTAATTTTTCTTTTTTTTTGAGACAGGGTTTCACTTTGTCATCCAGGCTGGAGTACAGTGGTCCATCATGGCTCACTGCAGCCTTGACCTCCTGAGCTCAAGCAATCCTCCACCTCAGCCCCACCAAATAGCTGGGACTACAGGCACCAGGCATACACTACATACAGGTGTATACTACACCATGCCTGGCTATTTTTTTTTTCATGTTTTTTGTAAAGATGGGGTTTAGCCATGTTACCCAGGCCTGTCTCGATCTTCTGAGCTCAAGCAATCCTCCTGCTTCAGCCTCCCAAAGTGCTGGGATTACAGGTGTGAGCCGCCATGCCCAGCCATGTCTGACTCTATTGCTTGATAGGTCCTATCTACATGATGGTGTGATGGCCTCTGACATCCCAAAACTTATGGAGAAAGCATGTTCCCCCAACTTTATTGGAAGAAAGGTTTCATTCATTTTGGCTTATGTCTGTGAAGTAAATACACTGGCCAGTCAAGGAATGCTCTGAATGGCCAACTTGGGACACATATCTCCTTCAGTTTTGAGGATATGAGTTTGCTATGCCACAAGAATTTCATGGAGTGGGTGAGTGACCAGTGCCTAAAAGGAAGGGATTGTGGGCAGATGGAAAAGTGGGAGATACCTACTAAATTTCTTTTTCTTGCCTGTCGTATCTGATCAGCTACCAAGAAGTCGCAGGCATGGTGGCTCATGCCTGTAATCCCCGCACTTTGGGAGGCCAAGGTAGGAGGACTGCCGGAGCCCAGGAGTTTCAGACCAGTCTGGGCAACTTGGTGAGACCCCATCTCTATAAAAATAAAAAATATATAAAATAATAATAAAAGAATATATAATAAAAATAAAATAATAATATATAAAATAATAATAAGAAAAAAGTCCTCAATTGTTCTAATCTCTTAGACCAACGTTTGTCTCCAGTTCCTCTGCCATCAATCTAGATTTACTGTCAATTTCCTTAACCAATCTCCTAGCTATCAGCCAATCTCTATCAAATTTATCCTGTACACAGAAAAGCACTTTACCTAAAATACAGACATTAAAGTCGTTTTTTTTTTTTTTGAGATGGGGTTTCACTGTTACTCAGGCTGGAATGCAGTGATACCATCATGGCTAACTGCAGCCTCAACTTCCTGGGCTCAGGTGATTCTCCCACCTCAGCCTCCTAAATAGCTAGGACTATAGGTGCATACCACCATACGAGGCTAATTTTTGTATTTTTTGTGGAGATGAGGTCTTGTCATGTTGCCTAGGCTACTCTTGAACTCCTGGGCTCAAGTGATCCTCCTGTCTCAGCCTCTCAAAGTGTTAGGATTTCAGGTATGAGCTACTGTGCCCAGCCTAAAGTCATTTTCTTACTCAAGGTCATCCCATTGTTGGGGTGATCAACTCTTTAACTAGGCATTTAAGATTCTCATTAAACTAGTTTTGCTTTTCTTTTTTTCTTTTTATAGAGACAGGGTCTTGCTATGCTGCCCAGGCTGGTCTCAAACTACTGGGCTCAAACAGTCTGCCCAGCTTCACCTCCCAAAGTGCTGGAATTACAGGCATGAGCCACCACAGTGGCCCAAAACTGGTTTTGCTTTTAAAAATTGTTTTCAGTGTTACACAGTGACAGTGCTAGGTGGGAAGTAAGGCAAGTATGGACAGGAATGTCTGGAGCTCCCTCTCTTCAGCTAATGGTCTTATATTGTGTAGTTTACTTGTTCTGACTTAAAGGCCCAAGCTTGGGATATTTTTTATGTTATTTTGTTTTAATTTTAATTTTTATCCAAGCAATACGAGCATAGAGTTTAAAAATTCAAGTAGAACTAAAAGTATTATATACAATAACAACAACAACAAAAAATTCTTGGCTCCTTTAGTTGCAACCCCTTGTAACAAGATGGAACCCCTTGTAACATTTTATGCCATTCAGGAGTTCAAGACCAGCCTGGGAAACATACCAAGACCCCGTCTCAAACAACAACAACAACAACAACAAAAACAAATCCAGTAACTGTTAAGTTTGTGAAAGTTGTCAGAATCAAGAGAGTCACTAGTGTGGTGGGGAAAAAAAAAACCAGACAAGTAGAACTCAGGAAGGCCATTAAGAGAGGATTCTCAGGCACAGATGCCTGCTAACAAAAACTGTCACAAAACACTTTGCAAAATCCACCACCTTGCTCAAAGGCTGTCAAAATCTTACACAAAAAATACTTCTTCAAGGACATCTGCCCAGCAACTCCCTGTGCAATCTTGGACTGGTATCACCTTTGTTATTGATCTTTGTAGCCAAAGATAATTATCTCAAAATAATTACTATAATCCTCCACACTTTTTCCTTTAAAAACCTTTGTCTTCCTTTACCTCCCTGAATGCACACATAATTTACTGTGGCACACATATTCCCACTGCAATGCTTTATTCCCAAATAAACATCATTTTCTTCTAGAGAGACTCCCTCTGTTTGTTATTTAGGTTGAAAGATTATAATACTATTGTTTTTAGTTTCCACTTCCCTGAAGCAGGAAAAAAATTATATTTCTCTACTTGTGTAAGAGTTTGCCTATGCAAATATTAATTGGCTCTATGGTTACTGATTATTCCAGTGATATTTCAGTGCCCCTTACAGATAAATGATTTGGGCAATTTCCCTGCCCGCCTTTTAATCTAGATCTGGTTGTGGTTAAAAAAGAGCAGGAATATACAGAAATTAGTTGGGCATAATGGTGCAAGCCTGTAATCCCAGCTACTCCAGAAGCTGAGGCAGGAGAATCGTTTGAACCCAGGAGGTGGAGTTTGCAGTGAGCTGAGATCACGCTATTGCACTCCTGCCTAGGGGGAGCAATAGCAAGGCTCTGTCTCAAATATATATATACATAAAATTTTTTAAAAATGCTGAGCGCAGTGGCTCACACTTATAATCTCAGCACTTTGGGAGGCCAAGGCAGGCAGATCACCCGAGGTCAGGAGTTTAACACCAGCCTGGCCAACATAGTGAAACCCTATCTCTACCTAATAATACAAAAATTAGCTGGGTGTGGTGGTACACACCTGTAGTCCCAGCTACTCAGGAGGCTGAGGAAGGAGAATTGCCTGAAGCCAGGAGGCAAAGGTTGCAGTGAGCTGAGATCATACCACTGCCCTCCAGCCTGGGTGACAGAATGAGACTCTGTCTCAAAAAAACAAAACAAAACAAAAGGCCAGATTGGTGTATACAGCAGGTACAGCAGAAGGTGAAGGAGGGCAGTTCACTCAGAAAAGAACTGTGGCAGATATTGCAACATCTCTAGTGTCATTCTCTTTAATTTATAAAAGGCTAATCACTTTGTTACTTTAAATAATGACACATCTCACAAATAAATGTCATATTCTCCTTTTCTAGACTAGTTGAAACTATTGGTCTAGAAAAAAGCAAATTATTGGGCCCCAAATTGAGAGACTTGAATATTACAAATCAGATACTTTCTCACATTTTTGGGGAGAAAGACAGGAGGTTTACTTGTATTGCGAACTTAAGTTTCAAACAATAATAATTTAATTAGAAAAATTTTTTTTGGAGACAGGGTCTCACTCTGTCGTCCAGGCTGGAGTGTAGAGGCATCATCTTGGCTCACTGCCACCTCTGCCTCCTGGGCTCCAGTGATTCTCCCACCTCAGCCTCCCTAGTGGCTGGGACTACAAGTGCCTGCCATCACTGCTGGCTAATTTTTTGTGTTTTTGGTAAAGATGGCGTTTCACCATGTCACCCAGGCTGGTATGAAACTCTTGAGCTCAAGTGATCTGCCCACCTTGGTCTCCCAAAGTGCTGATATTACAGGTGTGAGGCACTGTGACTGGCCCATTAATAATCATTTATCTGGAACTTTACAGAGTACCTTCACAATCTCTCTCTCATTTGAAACTTGAGACAACTTATTTAATTAAGCAGGGAGGTATTCTCATCCCCATTTACAAGGAATGAGGAATCTGAGGGTTAGAGAAGTAGATGGAGTTATGCAAAATTATATGCAACATATAGATTTTGGAACAGGCAGTGCTTGGGTCAGTTTTCCTGATTCAGATCAGTGTCTTTCATACTTCCTTTTCTTAAAGTTTCCAGGATTGGGATAATGCAGTTATAGAGTACTTCTGCTAAATTATTGATCTTGGGCTAAATAATATAGTCAAACTGTCATTTGGAAAACTACTGTGTTCTTCCAGAGTTGTCCTCTTATAGAAGGTGAAAACTAATCTTACTCCCTTAACTTTCTTGGGAAGGTTGATGTTAAACTTTTAAAAGCCACCCCTTTAAAAAAGAATGCCAGATATAGGCAATTTTTAAAGCCAAAGTGAAGGTTTGAAAGTCATTTAAACACTCAATTACTTGGGGAGAGACTGAAATGCCAGCAGATGGGGTTATTTATAGCACTGTGCCGAGAGCCAGTATATATATTTATTTGTACCAGAGTGGAATCCTGGCTCTGGATCATTTCCTGACTTGTTTGAGACTCTGGGCAGGTCATTTATTATGTCTGTATTTTGGAATTATAGGCTTGCCTCAAAGGTGTGCTCTCTGATTAAATGAACTTCTATTTGTAAATCTTGTTTAAATTTCTCTGATGAAAGTCTTATCGGCATTGATAATTGTGGAGGATAAGAACACTGACAATAATAATGAGTATGATAATATCATTATTCTCATCCCCATTTACAAGGAATGAGGAATCTGAGGTTTAGAGAAATAGATGGAGTTATGCAAGATTATATGCAACGTATAGATTTTGGAATAGTACCTTGAATTTATGCAGTATCATTACTTCGAGGCTTTGAGTGCTTCCCATGTAGCATGTATTCTATAAAAAAATTGTAATTACAAACATTTCACAAGAAATTATTCTTTTTCTTACAGAAAAGGAATGTGTTTTTTTTACTTGCAGAATTGAGCACACCATAAAAGTTCTCATTTTGTGTCCTCCCTTTCCACTCTCCTCATTAACCAAAGGTAACCACAGTTAATTGTGTTTATATATATGTTATATATATATATGTTTTAATGTATTCAGATGTATATGTACACATACAAATGTATGTGACTTTCATATCAGCATGCACATCTCTTTCTTTATAATAGATGCATAGTTTTCCAGCTGATTTATTTCCCTTATGAAAAGATTTTGAGTTGTTTCTAATTTTTCAACAGTAGAAACAATGTCACAATGAATGTCCTATATATACATCTTTGCACATCTATGTGTGTACTTCTGTAAGTTAGACTCCTAAAGTGCCTTAAACTTTCAGGACTAAATGATATGTATTAAATTGTACCCCAAAAAGCCTTACCAATGTACACTTCCATAAATAGCACACAAGGGTACCTTTATCCTATGGTCAACATTGCTTTGTATAGTATCAATCTTTCTAAATTTTGCTATGTGATAGATTAAAAACTCATTTTAATTTTCTTGACTACTAATGAGGTCGAGCATCCTTTTATAAGTTTAGCAGTCATTTACATTTATTCTTCTGTGAACTACCTATTCAGAGACCTTCCCATTTTCCTTATGGGGTGATTTTCTGTTTCTGTTTCTCTCTCTCTCTCTCTCTCTCTCACTCTCTCTTTCTTTTTTTTTTTCTTTTTTTTGACAGGGTCTCACTCTGTCACCCAGGCTGGAGTGCAGTGGTGCAGTCATGACTAACTACAACCTCAAACTCCTGGGCTCCAGTGATCCTTTTGCCTCCGCCTCCCAAGTAGCTGGAACTACAGGTATATGCCACCATGTCTGGCTAATTTTTATTTATTTATTACTTCTGTGTTTTGTAGAAACAAGGTTTCTCACTATGTTGCCTAGGCTGCTCTGTGTCTTATTGATTTGTAAAATCTCTTAAAATATTTTGATTATGAATACTAGGTTAGGTATGTTTCCCAGCTTGCTGTTACATTGTTTTTTTTTTTTTCTTTTTCTCGCTAAAGAAAAGGTTTTTAATATTTATGACATCAAGCCCAGTGTGGTGGTGCACAACTGTAATCTCAGCTACTTGGGATGCTGAGTGGGGAGGGTTGCTTGAGCCCAGATATTTGAGGCTGTTGTGAACCACGATGGCACCACTGCACTCCAGCCTGGGCGACAGAGATCCTGTCTCAAAAAAAGAAAAAAAAAATTATGAAAGCAATCTTTTCATTTGTCAACTAAAGGGAAAAAAAGTCAGGCTTTTAAAGAATTAACGTTAGTTTTATTCAGGGTCTTACTGAGCATTGCAATCCGGGAGAATCTTTCAGAGAGTCTCTGTTAGACTGCTCCAAAGCAGCATTTCAGCCCTCAGCTTCTCTACAGGTGGTAGAGGTTCTGCATGTGCTCGGAAGTTATCTAAAGGTGCTCAGAGGTTACGTTAGAGCAAAATTGCATCAAAGTTCAGGTGTGAGAGTACATGTGGTTATAGATTAAAGAGACATATTCATTAATCCTGTCAGATGTTATCTTATGGACAGGAGAAGACAAGGGCTCATTGAACTTAACTTTTCCAAAAATGCAGTGATTCAGATGTGGGAAACTGTGCTCTATCCTGCTTATGGTCTTCAAGCATTTTTCCAGAGAGCTGAGCTCAGTCACTGAGTCAGGGGTTTGGGAAGTTATGCTGACAAGCAGAATGAGCAAATATGGTTCTTCACAGCAAGGGTGGACTGTGTGTCTAGCCAGAGGCAGACGTTTGCTACTTTGCCTCACACATTTTTGACTTTTGGGATTTGTGTCTTCATAAGAAGGAAATTCTTCCACCACCCATACCCTAAGCTTATAAAAGAGTGTCCTCATATTTTTCCTGTTATTTTTAAAAGCATCAAGTGCTCTTTAATCCTTGTGAAGTGTATTCTGAGTAGCTATGAGAAAGGAATGTACTTTATTATTTTCCCAAATGTTTAGCCAGTTACTTCAGATATGCTAATTAGTTCATTTTAATCCCATCTTACAAAAATATAAAGCATTCATAATTCTTGATTCTATTTCTAGACAGAGCCATTTGCCTAATTCTGTATTAATATTGCATTATTTAATTTTTACCATTTTCTGCAGCTGCATAATCTATCTTGATATTGGATACAGAATGTTTTCTCTCATTCTTTTTTTCCCCTAAAATTGCAGGGCAAGATCTTGTGCATTTTTTCTTGAATGATAACATTAGAATGAGATTTTTAGGTTTTATAAATAACAACATTGGGATTTTAGTTAAGAATTATAGATTAAATGTAGGAGAGTTGGCATTTTTATAGTAGTAAGTCTTTTTAATCTAGTTCATGGTGTGTTTTTCCACTTATTTAGGCCCACCATTTAGGTCTGCTTTTGTCTATTTTTTTTTTTTTTATTTTCTGTATATTTATGTAATTTTCTTTATCTGAACATTAATGTTTATTACAAAGTTAATTCTCTGTTATTCTATAGTTATGGTTATTATCATGAATACAGTTTTAAAATTCTATTTTCTAATAATTATCGGTAAGAGTTATTTATCATTAATATTTTTATGTATCCTGCCTAATAATTTAATTTTCCTTTTGTTATGGAAGATTTCAAATATATACAAAGTAAACAGAATAGTTATGAACTGGCATGCACCCACCCCAAAGTTTCAACAATGATCAACATTCTGCCGTTCTTGTTTTGACTCCCTTCCCACTTTCCACTCTTACTTTTTACAATTCTTTTTTTCCTCTTAGATTAAAAAAATATAAACAGTTTATTTTGAGATAATTATGGATTCACATGCAGTTGTAAGAAATAATACAAAGAGGTCTCTTGTACCCTTTACCCACTTTTCCCCAATAGTAACATCTTATATAACTCCAGTATAATATCACAAGGATGTTGACATTGATACAATCAAGATAAAGAGAATTTCCATCACCACAAGAATTTCTTATGTTGTCCATTTATAGTTACACTTATTTTTCTGCCACTCCTACTTAATCCTTGGCAACCACTAACCTGTTCTGTGTTTCTGTAATTTTGCCATTTCAAGAATGTAATAAAGGCCAGGTATAGTGGCTCACGCCTGTAATCTCAGTACTTTGGGAGGCTGAGGCAGGTGATTGCCTGAGCTCAGGAGTTCGAGACCAGCCTGGGCAACATGTGAAACCCATGTCTCTACTAAAATACAAAAAGTTAGTTGGGTGTGGCGGTGTGCGCCTATAGTCCCAGCTACTTGGGAGGCTGAGGCAGGAGAGTTGCTTGATCCCTGGAGGCAGAGCTGAGATCACGCCACTGCGCTGCAGCCTGGGTGACAGAGCAAGACCCTGTCTCCAAAATAATAATAATAATAATAATAATAATAATAATAATAATAATAATAATAATGTTATATAAATGGAATAATTATATAACCTTTTGAGATTGAATTTTTATTACTTAGCATAGTTATCTGGAGAGTCACCTAGATAGTGTAACAATAGTTCATTCCTTTTTATTACTGAGCAGTATTCCATGGTATGGGTATACCACAATTTGTTTAACCTGTCACATGTTGAAGGACAAATTGGTTATTTCCAGTTTTTGGCTCTTATGGATAAAGGTGCTATAAACTTTGGGTACAAGTTTTGTGTGAACGTAAGTTTTCATTTTCCAGGATATACGCCTAAGAGTGCAGTTATATGCATGATATAATGGATGGTAATTACTTGTCTAACTTTTTTAAAAATTGAAAAACTGTTTTCCAGTTTGGCTGTACCATTTTATATTTCCATTAGCAATGTATGAATGATCAGGTTTTTCCACATTCTTCCCAACATTTGGCATTGTTGCAATTTATATTTTAGCTACCCTAATAGGTGCAAAGTAATAATATCTCACTGTAGTTTTAATTTGCATTTTTTCCCATGGCTAACATGTTGAACATCTCTTAATGCGTTATTTGCTATCTGTATATCTTAACTGATAAAATGTCTCTTCATGTTTTTTTTTTAAATTTTCTAATTGAATTTTTTTTTTTTTTTTTACTGTTGAGTTTTGAGAACTTTTTTAGAGTTTTAGAGGGGTGGGTGGAGGACAGGGTTGTGCTCTGCCACCCATGCCGGAGTACAGTGGTGCAATGATAGTCCAGTGAAACCTTAAACTCCTGGGATCAAATAATCCTCTGGCTTCAGACTCCCAAGTAGCTAGGACACTTTGCTAATTTTTGTATTTTTTGTGGAGACAGGGTCTCACTTTGTTGCCCAGGCTGGTCTTGAACTTCTGGTCTCAAGCAGTCCTCCCTTCTTGGCCTCAAGCAGTCCTCCCTTCTTGGCCTCCTAAATTCTTATGTCTTACAGACATAAGAATTCTTTACATATTCTAGATGGTAGTCCTTTGTTGAAGTTTAATATAGTTCTATTTGTCTATTTTGGGTTTTGTTGCCTGTGTTTTTGAAGTTTTAACCATAAACCTTTGCCTGGACTAATGTCCTGAAGCATTTCCTCTATGTTATCTTCTAGTATTTTTTATAATTTTGGGTCTTAAGTTTAAGTTTTTAATTCATTTTAAATTGATTTTTGTATGTATGGTGCCCCCATCTTTGTTCTTGTTGCTTAGTATTGCTTTGTCTCTTCAGGGTCTTTTTTGGTTCCATATGAATGTTTGGATTTTTTTTTTCTATATCTGTGAAGAATGTAATTGGTATTTTGACAGAGCTTGCATTGAATCTGTAAGTTGCTTTCAGTAGTTTGGCCATTTTAACAATATTAATTCTTCCAGTTTATGAGGATGAGGTGTCTTTCCGTTTTTTTGTGACCTCTGCAATTTCTTTCATTGGTGATTTATAGCTTTCCTTGTAGAGGTCTTTCACTTCCTTGACTATATTTATTCCTGGGTATTTTGTTTGTAGCTATTGGAAATGGAATCATTTTCTTGATTTGTTTTTCAGCTGGTTTGTTATTGGTATATAAAAATGCTACTGATATTTGTGTGTTGATTTTGTATCCTGCAACTTTACTGATTTCATTTAGGGTCCTAAAAGTTTTTTGGTGACATCTTTAGGTTTTTCTATACATAAGATCATATCATCTGCAAAGAGGAACAATTTGACTTCCTCTTTTTCAATTTTGATGCCTTTTATTTCTTTCTTTTGCCTGATTTTTCAGGTAGGACTTCCAGTACTATGTTGAATAAGTGTGGTGAAAATGAGAATTCTTGTCTTGTTCTAGTTCCTAGAGAAAAGGCTTTCAGCTTTTCCCATTGGGTAGGTTAGCTATGAGTTTGTCATATATGGCCTTTATTATGTTGTGGTATGTTCCTCCTGTGCCTAATTTGTTGAGAGTTTTTATTGTGAAGGGATCAAATGCTTATCTACATCTGTTGAGGTAATCATATAGTTTTTTGTTGGTGTGATGTCACTGTTAATGTGGTGTATTACTTCAACTGCTACCATAACAATCAATGAGTGGTAGGAAACTCCCTATTCCATTTTATTTGTTCACTTTCACCGACATTTTGCCAGATAATGGAGATAAGCCTTTTGCCAGATATGGAGATACATTATCCATTATCCAAGGTGGGAGGATTGCTTGAGTCCATGAGTTCAAGACCAGCCTGGATGTCATGGCAAAACCTCATCTCTACAAAAAATACAAAAATTAGTCAGGCATGGTGGTATGCACCTGAAGTCCCAGCTACTCAGGTGGCTGAGGCAGGAGGATTGCCTGAGCTGGGAGGCAGAGGTTGCAGTGAGCTGAGAACATGGTACTGTACTCCACCCTGGAAGACAGTGAGACTATCTAAAAACAAACAAAAAAACCAAAAGTTATTATTGACATGTGAGAACTTATTTCTGTCATTTTAATTGTTTTCTGCTTGTTTATATATCCTTTGTTTCTTTCTTCCTCTTTTACTGTTTACCATTGAGGGTTAGTAGATTTCTGTAGGGGTAATGTTCAACTTCTTTCTCTTTCTTATTTATGTATCTACTGTACCAGTTTTACATTTTAATGTGTTTTCTTTTTGGCAGATATGGTCCTCTTGCTTTCAGATATAGGACTGACTTAAGCCTATCTTGTAGGACCAGTCTAGTGGTGATGAATTACCTCAGTTTTTGCTTGTCTGGGATTTTATTTTCCTTCGTTTTTTAAGGATAGCTTTGCTGGGATTAGTATTTTTGGCTGACAATGTTTTTCTCTCAGCACTTTAAACATATCATTTTATTCTCTACCAGCCTGTAAAGTTTCCACTGATAAATCTGCTGTTAGTCTGATGGGGATTCCCTTATATGCAACCTGATGCTTTTTATCTTGCTCATTTTAGAATTCTCTCGTCTTTGACTTTTGACAGTTTGACTAAAATGCGTCTTGGAGAAGACCTTTTTGGGTTGAGTCTATTTGAGGATCTCTGAGCTGTATTTGGGATGTCTAAATCTCTTGCTAGACTTGGGATATTCTCAACTATTATTTTGTTAAATAGATTTCCTATGCCTTTGCTCATTTCTCTTCCTTCTGAGAATCCCAGGATTTGAACATTTGGTCACTTTATGGTGTTCTATATGTTATGTAGGCTTTCTTCATTTTTTTTTCTGAGCTGTCTTCAAGTTCAGAAATTGTTTTTCTTTCTTTATTTCTCTCTTTCTTTCTTTTTCTTTCTTTCCTTTTCTTTTTTCTGAGATGGAGTCACACTCTGTCACCCAGGCTAGAGTGCAATGGCACAACCTTGGCTCACTGCACCTCCCACCTCCTGGGTTCAAGTGATTCTTCTGCCTCAGCCTCCTGAGTGGCTGGGACTACAGGTGTGTGCCACCACACCTAGCTAATTTTTGTATTTTTAGTAGAGACATGGTTTCACCATGTTGGTCAGGCTGTTCTCAAAATCCTTACCTCAAGTGATCCTTCCACCTTAGTCTCCCAAAGTGTTGGGATTACAAGCATGCACCAATGTGCCCAGCCAGAAATTATTTCTTATGCCTAATCTGGTCTACTGTTGAAGTTGTCTATTGTATTTTTTATTTTACTCATTGAATTCTTCAGTTCCAGTATTTCTCTTTTCTTTTCTTTTCTTTTCTTTTTGTGAGACGGAGTTTTGCTCTTGTTGCCCAGGCTGGAATGCAATGGCACGATCTTGGCTCACTGCAACCTCTGCCTCCCTGGTTAAAGTGATTCTCTTGCCTCAGCCTCCTGAGTTGCTGGGATTACAGGAGTGCACCACCACGTCCAGCTAATTTTGTATTTTTAGTAGAGACGGGGTTTCTCCATGTTGGTCAAGCTGGTCTTGAGCTCCTGACCTCAGGTGATCTGCTCGCCTGGGCCTCCCAAAGTGCTGGGATTATAGGCGTGAGCCACCACGCCTGGCTGGTGTTTCTTAAATTATATCTATTTAATTGTTGAATTTTTCATTCAGATCACAGTCGTTTCCTTGATTTCTTTGTATTTTTTGCCTGTGTTCTTTTGTAACTCACTGAGTTTCTCTAATATGATCATTTTAAATTCTTCAAGCATTTCATAAGTTTCCTTTTCTTTCAGAACTGTTACCAGAGAATTATTGTGCTCCTTTGGAGATGTCATGTTTCCTTTCTTTTTCATGTTGTGTGTGTGTGTGTGTGTGTGTGTGTGGTTTGAGACAGGGTCTATCTTTATCACCCAGGTTGGAGTGCAGTGGTGTGATCATAGTTCATTGCAGCCTCAAACTCTTGGGCTCAAGAGATCCTTCTCCCTCAGTCCCCCAAGTATCTAGGGCTATGGGCATACACCACTATGCCTGGATAAGTTTTTATTTGTCATAGAAATGGGGTCTTGCTATGTTGCCCAGGCTAGTCTCCAACTCTTGACCTCAAGCAACTCCCCTTGTCACCTTATTAAGCACTTATTTGTCTGTCAGGCACTTTATTTTATTTTATTATTATTGTTTTTTGAGATGAAGTCTCACACTGTTGCTCAGGCTGGAGTGCAGTGGCATGATCTCGGCTCACTGCAACCCTGCCTCCTGGGTTCAAGCAATTCTTATGCTTCAGCCTCCCTAGTAGCTGGGATTACAGGCATGCATCACCACGCTCAGCTAATTTTTTTGTATTTTTAGTAAAGACAGTGTTTTACCATGTTGGCCAGACTGATCTTGAACTCCTGACCTCATGTGATCTGCCCACCTCAGACTCCCAAAGTGCTGGGATTACAGGCATGAGTCACCATACCCGGCCTCCAGTGCCTTTAAATAATTTTAATTTTTTCCCTGATTTTACTATTGTTATCTAAAAGAGGGTTAGTATAATCAAGGTACTCTGCCAGTATGGGCAGATGAAAGTCCCTAGTTACTGAATTTTGTGTGTCGATCTTTTAAAAAAAGTTTTAGTTTTTTAAAATTTCAATAGTTTTTGGAGTATGAGATAAGTTCTTTAGTGGTGGTTTCTGGGATCTGGTGCACCTGCCACCTGAGTAGTGTACATTGTACCCAATATGCAGTCTTTTATCCCCCTCCCTTCTTTCCCCACCCCAAATCCCCAAAGTCTATTAATTCATTCTTTTTTTTCGAGACGGAGTCTCACTCTGTTGCCAGGCTGGGGTGCAATGGTATTATTGCGGCTCACTGCAACCTCCACCTCCTGGGTTTAAGATTCTTCTGCCTCAGCCTCCAGAGTAGCTGGGACTACAGGCACCTGCCACCACACCCGCTAATTTTTGTATGTTTAATAGAGACAGGGTGTTACTATATTGGCCAGGGTGGTCTCAAACTTCTGACCTCATGATCTGCCTGCTTCAGCCTCCCAAAGTGCTGGGATTACAGACATGAACTACTGTACCTGGCCTATTAATTCATTCATAGCTTGGCTCTGCTCCACTTATAGGTGAGAACATATGATATTTAGTTTTCCATTCCTGAGTTACTTTACTTAGAATAATGGCCTCCAGCTTCATCCAAGTTGCTGAAAAGACATTATTTTATTTTTTCATGGTTGAGTCGTATTCCATGCTGTACATATACGTGGTATTTTCTTTATCTACCCATTGGTTGTTGGATACTTAGGTTGGTTGCACATTTTTGCAATTGTGAGTTGTGTTGCTATAAACGTGTGTACATGTATCTTTTTCATATAATGACTTCTTTTCCTTTGAGTAGATACCTAGTAGTGGGATTGCTGGATTGAATGGTAGTTCTACTTTTAGTTCTTTAAGGAATTTCCATACTGTTTTCCATAATGGTTGTAACCCACCAGCATTGTACAAGTGTTCCCTTTTCACCACATCCACACCAACATCTATTAATTTTTGACTTTTTAATTATGACCATTCTTGAAGGATTAAAGTAGTATTTCATTGTGGTTTTAATTTGCATTTCCCTGACAGTTAGTGATGTTGACCATTTTTTCATGTGTTTAGTGACTGTTTGTATAGCCTCTTTTTTTTTTTTTTCTTGAAATGGAGTCTAGCTCTGTTGCCCAGGCTGGAGTGCAGTGGTGCAATCTCGGCTCACCACAACCTCTGCCTCCCAGGTTCAGGTGATTCTCCTGCCTCAGCCTCCCAAGCAGCTGAGACTACAGGTGCGTGACACCATGTGTGGCTAATTTTTTTTGTATTTTCAGTAGAGACGAGGTTTTACGGTGTTAGCCAGGATGGTCTCAATGTCTTGACCTCGTTATCTGCCCACCTTGGCCTCCCAAAGTGCTAGGATTACAGGCATGAGCCACCGTGCCCAGCCTTTTTTTTTTTTTTTCTTGAGATAGGGTCTTGCTCTGTTACCCAGGCTGGAGTGCAGTGGTGGGATATCAGCTCAGTGCAACTTCTGCTTTCTGGGCTCAAGTGATCCTCCAGCCTCAGCCTCCAGAGTAGATGGGACTACACGTATGTATCAGCCACCATACCTGGCTAATTTTTGTACAGGTAGATTTTTACCACATTACCCAGGCTGGTCTTGAACTCCTGAGCTCAAAGTAGTTCACCTACCTCAGCCTCCAAAAGTGCTGGGATTACAGGCTATCATGCCCAGCCTGTATATCCTCTTTTGAGAATTTTCTATTCATGTTCCTTGCCCATTTTTCAATAGGATTATTTGGGTTTCTTTCTTTCTTTCTTTCTTTGAGTACCTTATAGATTACGGTTACTAGTCCTTTGTTTGATGCATAGTTTGCAAATACTTTCTCCCACTCTGTGGGTTGTCTGGTTACTCTGTTGATTATTTCTTTTGCTGTGCAGAAGCTTTTTGTTTAATTAGGTCCCATTTATTTATTCTTGTTTTGTTGCATTTGCTTTCGGGGTCTTAGTCATGAATTCTTTGCCTAAGCCAATGTCTAGAAGAGTTTTTCTAATATTATCCTCTAGAATTTTTACAGTTTCAGGTCTTAGATTTAAGTCTTTAATCCATCTTGAGTTGATTTTTGTGTAAGGTGAGAGATAAGGATTCAGTTTCATTCTTCTATAGGTGGCTTGCCAGTTTTCTCAGCTCCATTTGTTGAATAGGGTTGATGTTTTTGTATGCTTTGTCAAAGATCAGTTGGCTGTGAGCATTTGGTCTTATTTTTGGATTCTCTATTCTGTTCCATTGGTTTACATGCCTATTTTTATACCAGTAACGTGCTGTTTTGGTAACTATAGCCTCATAGTATAATTTAAAGTTGGGCAATGTAATGCCTCCAGATTTTCTTTTTGCTTAGTATTGCTTTGCCTATGTGGACTCTTTTTTGATGCCATATGAATTTTAGAATTGTTTTTTTCTAGTTTTGTGAAGAACGATGATTGCATTTTGGTGGGAATTACACTGAATCTGTAGATTGCTTTAGGCAGTATGGTCATTTTCACAATATCGATTCTACCCATCTATGAGTATGGGATGTGTTTCCATTTGTTTGTGTCATCTATGAGTTCCTTCAGCAATGTTTTGTAGTTTTCCTTGTACAGATCTTTCACTTCCTTGGTTAAGTATATTCCTGAGTATTTTATTTTATTTTATTATTTATTTATTTATTTATTTTTTTGAGTTCTTTTTTATTTTTATTTTTTTATTGCATTTTAGGTTTTGGGGTACATGTGAAGAACATACAATATTGTTGCATAGGTACACACGTGGCAGTGTAATTTGTTGCCTTCCTCCCCTTCACCTATATCTGCCATTTCTCCCCATGC
>CAUYQU010080911.1:0-11064 GCA_963574635.1 Cheracebus regulus | reverse complement strand
GTTAGGGCTTAGCTGCTATTGGTTATCAAGAAGCTATAGTTGCAGCACCTTGTTTGCATACTGGGCTTCTTAAGGGAAGACCAGGCTGTGCAAGCAAGGGAGAGGGGAACATGCCCGAGCATGCCTGAGCTTGCTCGGGGCATGCCTGAGCTTGCTCGGGGCTTGTAGAAGGGAAAAAGGGGCGGTGGGGGGGGCGGGGGGTGGGGGCTGCGTCCGAGCTCCCAGCAAGGCAACCGGCCTTACAATGATTAGTCTTTACAATAGACCCTGAAGGCTGAGAGCTGTGGCTCACTCCTGTAATCCCAGCACTTTCACATGCTGAGGCGGGAGGATCAGTTGAGCCCAGGAGTTTGAGACCAGCCTGGGCAACATGGCAAGATCCCCATCTCTACAAAAATACAAAAAATTAGCCAGGTGTGATGGCCTGCACCTGTAGTCCCGGCTACTCAGGAAGCTGAGGTGGGAGGATTGCCTGAGCCGGGGAGGTCGAGGCTGCAGTCAACTGTGATCACACCACTGCACTCCTAGCTTGGGTGACTGAGTGAGACCCTATCTCAAAAAAAAAAAAAAAAATTAACCAAAGAAACTAGACTCCGAAGACAGGGGCCTAGATGGCCAAACCAGACCAGGGAAACATGTCCCAAAGCCCAGTTGGTCTCTTATAGAGAACCAGTAACTTTTTCTTTTTTGTTTTCAAGACAGTCTTGCTATGTTGCCCAGGCTGGTCTCAAACTGCTGGGCTCAAGCGATCCTCCCACCTCAGCCTCCCAAAGTGCTAGGACTACAGGCGTGAGCCACTACACCTGGCCAGCTTTCTATTTTAACCTCATCAGAAACCGTTCTACTTGATTTGCAGAGTTTATATAGGTACATCAAAAAGTATTTCCTTTATGTTGTCTTGACAATGAGGAAAGAAGTGTTTACTAAAGCATACACTCCCCCTTGACCAGCCAAAGGAAATCAAGGGTTATGAGATTGTTCATGACAGTTCCGGCTAATGAGTTTTTTTTGGGGGGGTCATCCTGCATCTTTTTTTTTTTTTTTTTTGAGATAGAGTTTCGCTCTTGTTGCCTAGGCTGGAGTGCAATGGCGCGATCTCAGCTCACCGCAACCTCCGACTCCTGGGTTCTAGCGATTCTTGCTGCCTCAGCCTCCTGAGTAGCTGGGATTACACGCCCAGCTAATTTTGTATTTTTTAGTAGAGACAGGGTTTCTCCATATTGGTCAGTCACTGTCTCCAGACCTCATGTGATCCACCCGCCTCGGCCTCCCAAAGTGTTGGGATTATAGGCATGAGCCACTGCTCCTGGCCTTACCCAGGATCTCATCACGTCAAGATGGCAAATGAATTTAAATTTAAGCTGGTTTGTTGGGCTTCTAGAGTAGAAGTTGTGTCATCTGCTAAGGTCAGAGACAAGTGTGGGACCACTTTTTCCAATTGTGTGACCGCCACTGTGGGAACTGCAGCTCATATAAAGAGACTCAGTGGTCCCTCCCTACTGAGAGTTCTTCTGCGTAGCCCAAGCTCTCTCCTCCCTTTAGGAGATTTCTGAATATCTGAGGGAAACAGGGCCCGCAGGAGGTGATAGTTCTGCTCTGTTGCCCCAGCTGGAGTGAAGTGATGCAGTCACCACAGCCTCGATCTCGCAGGCTCAATTGAATCTCCCAGAGTAGCTGGGACCACAGGTGCGTGCCACCACACCCAGCTAATTTTTTTGTTTTTGTAATTTTAGTAGAGACGGGGTTTCACCGTGTTACCAACGCTGATCTCGACCTCCTGGGCTCAAGCGACCCGCCGACCTCAGCCTCCCAAAGTGTTGGGATTACAGGCATGAGCCATCATGCCCAGCCTACCAATTATTTTATTTAAAAATTTATTTTATTGTGGTAGAATGCAATATGAGATCTACCCTCTTAACAAAATGTTAGATGTACCATACACTATTGTTGACTCTAGATGCAATGTTGGACAACAACACTCCAGAGCTTATTCATCTTGCTTGACTAACTTTTATGCCTGTCCATTAATAACCCCATTTTGGCCAGGTGCGGTGGCTCACACCTGTAATCCCAGCTCTTTGGGAGGCTGAGGTGGGCAGATAACCTGAGGTCATGAGTTCAAGACCAGCCCGGCCAACATGGTGAAACACCATCTCTACTAAAAATACAAAAATTAGCCTGGTGTGGTGGCACATGCCTGTAATCCCAGCTACTCAGGAGGCTGAGGCAGGAGAATTGCTTGAACCCGGGAGGTGGAGGTTGCAGTGAGCTGAGATCGCGCCACTGCACTCCAGCCTGGGTGACAGAGCCAGACACTGTCTCAAAAAAAGAAAAAAACCTCCCCATTTCTCCTTCCTCCTGGCCCCTGGCAATGATCCCATGACACTCTTTGGGTCTATGAATTTGATACTTTTAGATACCTCAGATACGTGGAATCATGTAGTATTTGTCTTTCTGTGACTGGTTTATTTCACTTAGCATGATGTCCTCAGTACCAGTTTAATTGGTGTCCCTTTTACTGGAGAAATAAATTGGGAGAATTATTGGCGAAATAAACTGTATTCCCTGTCAGAATACAGTTCCCCCCTTACCATTACAGCAATGGCTCTCCGGCCAAGAACAGCTCAATTCACTGTGAAAATAACCAAGGACTGAAACTTACTCATAGCCCACTTGGAGGTGCACAGAAGGGCCTCAGGCTTTGGTTTCTATCCATATCATACCTTTGTAGTCATTGCCAGGACTGTGTCACTGGAAGTAGGACATGGAAGAACCATCCTGGCAATACCCTTAAAGTGACCCCATCAATGTGGGTTCAGTATCAAGGTCCATTTAGCTCTCTGATCATGGCTCATTTCTCTTTCTTTCTTTCTTTTATTTATTTTTTTGAGACAGGGTCTGGCACTGTTGTCTAGGCTGGAGTGCAGTGGCACGATCTCGGCTCACTGCAACCTCTCTGCCTCCCGGGTTCAAGCGATTCTACTGTCTCAGCCTCCCTCGTAGCTGGGACTACAGGTGTGTGCCACCACGCCCAGCTAATTTTTGTATTTTTAGTAGAGACGGGGTTTCACCATATTGGTCAGGCTGGTCTCCAACTCCTGTCCTCAGATGATCTGCCTGCCTAGGCGTCCCAAAGTGCTGGGATTACAGGCATGAGCCACCACTCCCGGCCTAATTTTTGTATTTTTTTTTAAGTAGATAATAGGGTTTCACTATGTTGGCCAGGCTGGTCTCGAACTCCTGACCTCAGGTGATCTGCCTGCCTGGGCTAGTGCTGGGATTACAGGTGTGAGCCACCACACCTGGACTTGGCTCATTTCATGAAGCATTTTTGCTGAATTTTTTCTATATCTCAAGTAATAATAAGGCAAATACATTTTTCTTAATTTGTTGTCCATTTTTATAAGGGTTCTTGTAGTGCTCAGATAATCTTTTTGTTCATAAAACATTCCAAAGTCAAGGACTGACCCAAAATCATATATCTTTATATCAGTATTAATATATGCAACTTCTATTTTCTGTCAGCTGGCAGATCTAGGCAAGGGCAATTAATTTAGCCATATGAACTAATTTATATATATATATATATATATATATTTTTTTTTTTTTTTTTTTTTGAGACGGAGTCTTGCTCTGTTGCCCAGGCTGGAGTGCAGTGGCGTGATCTTGGCTCACTGCAACCTCTATCTTCCGGGATCAAGCGATTCTCCTGCCTCAGCCTCCCAAGTAGCTAGGACTACAGGCATGCGCCACCAGGCCCAGCTATTTTTTGTATGTTTAGTGGAGATGGGGTTTCGCCATGTTGGCCAGGGTGGTCTCAAAGTCCTGACCTCAAGTGATCTGCTGGCCTCAGCCTCCCAAAATGCTGGGATTACAGGCGTGAGCCACCTTGTCCAGCATGTTTGCATTGTGTAAGTACAACCAACATCCATCTCCAGAACTCTTTTCATTTTCCACAACTGAAACTCTACACTTATTAAATGATAAACCCCATTCTCTCCTCCTGAAACTCTAGAAACCACCATTCTACTCTCTGTCTCTCTGAATTTGACTGCTCTAAGTACCTAGTATAAGTTGTATTATACAGCATTTGTCATGTGACTGGCTTATTTCACTTATAGCATAATGTCCTCAGGGTTTGTTCATATTGACACGTGCCAAAATGTCCTTTCTTTTTAAGGCTGAATAATTTTTATTGTATGTATATACCATATTTGCTTATCCACTCATCCATCAATGAACGTGAGTTGCTTCTACATTTTGGCCATTGTGAATAATGCTACTCTGAACATAGGTGTATATATATCTCTTTATGTTCCTGCTTTCAATTCTTTTGGCTGTATACTCAGAAATGAAATTCTGCCTACTCCTAGGATATAAAAAAGTTAAAAAAACAAAAGGGGTTGGGTGTGGTGGCTCATGCCTGAAATTCCAGTACTTTAGGGGGCCAAAGCGGGTGGATTGCTCGAGCTCGGGAATTTGAGACTAGCCGGGGCAACATGGTGAAACCCCGTCTCCACTAAAAATACAAAAATTAGCAGGGTGTAATGGCGCGTGCCTGTGGCCCCAGCTACTCGGGAGGCTGAGGTAGGAGAATCGCTTAAACCCTGGAGGCAGAAGTTGCAGTGAGTGGAGATCATCACCACTGCACTCCAGCCTGGGTGGCATAGCCAGACCTTATTTCAATAATAATAATAATAATAATGGTAATAATAAAGGTTTTTAAAAAGCGGAATTCCTTTAGTTCATATTAGTTTTTACTTTTATTTTTTGTAGAGATGGGGTCTCACCATGTTGCCCAGGCTGACCTTAAACTGCTGGCCTCAAGCGATCCTCTGGCTTACAGCTTTCCAAAACGCTGGGATTATAGACAGGAGCCACCGAGTCCTGACTAGCATTTTTTTTTTTTTTTGAGTATGCATTGCCAACAACACAATTACATCGAGGACAGCTGAGGGAGTCTCTAGCAAGTGTGCACAGCATATGTCTAGTTTCCTAGCAGAGGTAAGCAACACGGGGCTCTCATCACCCAGGTCATTCAGGACGGCAGAGTGTCGCAGCAATGACTAGTGAAATGTGAAGGGGGAGCAATCATGTTTCATAGGCCACGCCTTGGCAGATCTAATCAGACTGAAGTAAATAATAGGCCTGGGAAGAGTCCCAGGTAATTGAGGCAATAGTCTTGATACTTGTTTAGACATATCATCAACAAAAAGGGAAGCTGGCATCTAGAATCCTGGAAACACTTTTTTTTTTTTTTTTTTTTAGACGGAGTCACTCTTTCACCCAGGCTGGAGTGCAGTGGTGGGATCTCCGCTCACTGCAACCTCTGTCTCCCCGGTTCAAGCAATTCTCTGCCTCAGCCTCCGGAGTAGCTGGGACCACAGGCGCCCGTCACCACACCCGGCTAAATTTTTTGTACTTTTAGTAGAGACCGGATTTCACCATATTGACTAGGCTAGTCTTGAACTCCTGACCTTGTGATCTGCCCGTCTGGGACTCCCAAAGCGCTGGGATTACAGGCATGAGCCACCGCTCCCAGCCAACACATCTTTTTGTAGACAGTTCTTATACCAGGATTTGTGCTTGATTGTGTCCTAATTATGTTTCTTTTAAACACAAAAAGTATATAATCATTAAAATACACTTGTGAGAACATATTTTACTTTTGTAAAATTAGCCTAGAAAGATAAGTTCTCTTTTTGATTTGTCAGTTTTTTAAAAAAATCTAAGTTTAGTAAGCCAAACAGCACTTACAAGAATTTTGAATTAATTAAAACGTGAAGCGTTCTAGATAAACCTAATTACTTCTGCTGCCCTTCCTTTTATAAGGTGAAGGAGGAATCTTTCGATTACCTAATAACCATTAAATTAAATTAAATTAAATTTGCTTTTGAGACAGTCTTGCTCTGTCTGCCAGGCTGGGGTGTAGTGGCATAATTCTGGCTCACTGCAGCCTTGACCTCCTGGGCCCAAACAATGCTCCCACCTTAACCTCCCAGAGGGATGAGATCACAGGCGTGAGCCACCATGCTCAGCCCTAATAACCATTTTAATAAGCCCCAAAATAATTTATACGGAAAAGACATCTTACCTATCTTATTCTGAATTTGGGAAAAGCAAAATTACAAAGAGTTATTAGAGGAGTCAAAATATTTCATAAACACAAGGAAGATTTATAATTACTGCAGAATAATAAAGCAGTAAGCAATGTTTATTAGCAACTTTTTTCTTTTTCTTTTTTTTTTTTTAATTTCTTTTTTTTAAGATGGGGTGTTTCACCATGATGGCCAGGCTGGTCTTGAACTCCTGACCTCAGGTGTTCCATCCACCTCGGCCTCCCAAAGTGCTACGATTACAGGCGTGAGCCACCGCACCCGGCCTGAAACTTTTTTCAAAAATAAATACTCACTGGGCGCGGTGGCTCATGCCTATAATCTCAGCACTTCGGTAGGCTGAGGCCAGCGGATCACTTGAGTCCAGGAGTTTGAGATTAGCCTGGCCAACATGACGAAACCCCATCTCCACTAAAAATACAAAAATTAGCCAGGTGTGGTGGCTCATGCCTGTAATCTCAGCTACTGGGGAGGCTGAGACAGGAGACTTGCTTGAACCCAGGAGGTGGAGGTTGCAGTGAGCCAAGATCGCGCCACTGCACTCCAGCCTGGGCAACAAAGTGAAACTGTCTCAAAAAAAAAAATAAAATAAAATAAGGAAGGATTCGTTTAAAAAAATCATTTAAGTGGTTGGACTTGGTGGCTAACGCCTATGATCCCAGCATTTTGAGAAGCTGAGGTGGGCAGATAGCTTGAATTTAGGAGTTCGAGACCAGCCTGGCCAATATAGTGAAACCCCCGTCTCTACTAAAAATACAAAAATTAGCCAGGCGTGGTGGCAGGCGCCTGTAGTCCCAGCTACTCGGGAGGCTGAGGCAGGAGAATCACTTGAATCCGGGAGGTGGAGGTTGCAGTGAGCTGAGATCGCGCCATGCACTCCAGCCTGGGCAACAGAGAGAAACCCTGTCTCAAAAAAAAAAAAAAAGAAAGACGTAAAAATATGTCGAAAAGATTATTTTTGGTGACAAAAGAAACCTCTACTAAACTAGGAAAACAATAATTTAGTTAATCATAGGGAAAGGACACAAATTCTAATTTTATACCTTTTGTACATTATTCATGTAATAATTTCCATTAAAGAATTTATTAATATAAGTGTATGTAGTTAGTTATATATGGAAATATAAATCTACAGATACAGGTCTGGCACAGTGACTCACACCTGTAATCCCAGAACTTTGGGAGGCTGAGGGAGGCAGATCACTTGAGGTCAGGAGTTTCAGACCAGCCTGGGCAACATGGCAAAAACCCTGTCTCTACAAAAAATACAAAAAATAGTCAGATGTGGTGGCGGGTGCCTGTAGTCCCAGCTAGTCGGGAGGCTGAGGCATGAGAATAACTTGAACACAAGAAGCAGAGGTTGCAGTGAGCCAAGATCACACCACTGCACTCCAGCCTGGGTGACAGAGCAAGACTCCATCTCAAAATCAATGTACACATAGGCCATAAATTTAAAATTCTTCCATAGTTTCAAAATACAATTAACTTAGTATGGTACATAAAATGTTGTATGTATTATAGTATTACCATTTAATAGGCTGTAATGACTTTTTGTTTTTATTTTTTAATTTTTGTAGCCTGCCTTGCCCCTACCCTATAACTTTTTAATAAACAAATCTCATGTCCATTTTCATGTAGCATATTTGTATTTATCTGTAAATATTTTTACCTAGGATAATCAATCATGCATATCAAACGTTTCTAATCTTTAATTTTTACGGGTACATGGTATATATATTTGTGGGATACATGAGATATTTTGATACAGGCATGCAATGTAAAATAAGTACATCAGGGTGATTGGGGTATTCATCACCTCAGCATTTATCATTTCTTTGTGTTAGGAACACTCCAATTCCACTCTTTTAGTTACTTTTAAATATACAACAGGCCAGATGCCATGGCTTACGCCGGTAAACCTAACACTTTGAGAGGCCAAGGCAGGAGGATCACTTGAGGTCAGAAGTTCGAGACCAGGGTGGCCAACATGGTGAAACCTTGTCTCTATTAAAAATTCAAAAATTATAAAAATTAGCCGGGTATAGTGGCAGGCCCCTGTAATCCCAGCTACTTGGGAGGCTGAGGCAGGAGAATCACTGGAACCCAGTAGACAGAGGGCCAAGATTTTGCCACTGTACTCCAGCCTGGTGTCAGAGCAAGACTCTGTTTCAAAAAAATTAAATAAATATACAACAAATTTTTATCTCTTTTTAAAAAAAATTTTAAATAGAGATGGGATCTTTAACACAAAAGCACCTCAATTTAAAAAAAATAAAAAAATAAAAAATAAATAGAGATGCGATCTTGCCATGTTGCCCAGACTTCTCCAACTCCTGAGGCTCAAGTGATCCGCCCTCCATTCAGCCTCCTAAAGTGCTAGGATTACAAGCATGAGCCACCTCGCCCAGCTGATTATTGTATCTTAAACCAAAGTAAGCAATTTTTCTTTTCTCCAGGCAGAAAGGAAAGCTAAACTACAGGAACCAAGAATTGTTTAGCTTTTTTTTTTTTTTTTTTCACAAATACTCATTGCATATTTTTTTACAATTTTAAATAGCAAAAATTAACATATATAGCATGCAAATGCGTCTGCATATTTTGTTAATTTATAAGCATTCTGAGAAATTAAGATAAATTAAAACTATGTTGGCCAGGTGTGGTGGCTCACACCTGTAATCCCAGCACTTTGGGAGGCTGAAGTGGGTGGATCATGAGGTCAGGAGTTCAAGACCATCCTGGCCAACAGGTTGAAACCCCTTGTCTACTAAAAATACAAAAATTAGCTGGACATGGCGGTGCGCACCTGTAATCCCAGCTACTCTGCAGACTAAGGCAGGAGAATCGCTTGAACCCGGGAGGCAGAGGTTGCAGTGAGCCAAGATCGTGCCACTGCACTCCAGCTTGGGTGACAGAGCGAGACTGCATCTCAAAAAAACAAAATAACAAAACAAAAACACAACTATGTTTAGCAGCTAGTGTTTTGTATTTGTTTCTTAGAAATTGTCCAGGCACACAAGGATTTTTTTTTTTTTGAGACAGAGTCTCACTCTTGCAATGCCACGATCTCAGCTCACTGCAACCTCTGCTTCCCAAGTTCAAGCGATTCTCCTGCCTCGACCTCCTGAGTAGCTGGGATTACAGGCGGCTGCCACCACGCCCGGCTAATTTTTATATTCTTTGTAGTAGAGACAGGGTTTCACCATGTTGGCCAGGCTGGTCTTGAACTCCTGACTTCAGGTGATCTACTAACCTCGGCCTCCCAAAGTGTTGGAATTACAGGTGTGAGCCACCATGCCTGGCTGGATTATTTCTTAATCACTTATCTAAGGTCTTGAATTAGTTAAGGATCTGCATCTGAACAGTTACAATTTTAATCAGCACACTATACTCTTACGAACTGTAGCATTTTAAGAATTTCATAATGATAAACTATTGATTGATTGATTGGTTGAGATGGAGTCTCACTCTGCCACCCAGGCTGGAGTGCAGTAGCAAGATCTTGGCTCACTGCAACCTCTGCCTCCTGGGTTCAAGCAATTCTCCTGCTTTAGCCTCCGGAGTAGCTGGGATTACAGGTGCATGCCACCACACCCAGCTAATTGTAGTGTGTGTGTGGTTTTTTTTAATGGAATTTTACTCTTTCGCTCAGGCAGGAGTGCAATGGCGTGATCTCAGCTCACTGCAACCTCAGCCTCCCAGGCTCAAGAGATTCTCCTGCCTCAGCCTCCTGAGTAGCTGGGATTATAGGTGCCTGCCACCATGCCAGGCTAATTTTTGTATTTTTAGTAGAAACGGGGTTCTCCATGTTGGCCAGGCTGGTCTCAAACTCCTGACCTCAGGTGATCCACCTACCTCTGCCTCCCAAAGTGCTGGGATTACAGGCATGAGCCACTGCGCCCAGCCTAATTTTCATATTTTTAGTAGAGATGGGGTTTCCCATGTTGGTCAGGCTGGTCTTGAACTTCTGACCTTCAGTGATCTGCTTGCTTTGGCCTCCCAAAGTGCTGGGATTACAGGCATGAGCCACTGCACCTGACCAACTTGTTTTAAATATACATTTTTTTGGCCGGACATGGCCAGAAATCCCAGCACTTTGGGAGGCTGAGGTGAATTGATCACTTGAGCTCAGCAATTCAAAAGCAGCCTGGCCAATGTGGCAGAAACTGTCTCTACAAGAAATACGAAAAGCCGGGTGTGGTGTTGCACACCTGTAATCACAACTACTTGGGAGGCTGACGTGGGAGGATTGCTTGAGCTGGGAAGGTGGAGGTTGCAGTGAGCTGAGATCCTGCCACTGCACTCCAGCTTGGGTGGCAGAGTGAGACCCTGTTCTCTCCAATAATTTTTTTTTTAAGTTTTTTTTAGAACAAAACACACACACACACAAGTTTTTTTAATTAAAAAAATTAATTCAGGTCAAAGGTCTTCTTTTGTCAGTATTAAGGACTTTCCTCTTTTATCTCATAATGCTCGTAATGAAGGATTTCATATAAATATAATTCCAAGGGTTCACAATTTTTTTTTTTTTTTTGAGACTGTTTTGTTCTATCACACCGAGTGGCGGGCTGTTGCACCATCTCGGCTCACTGCAACCTCCACCTCCCGGGTCTCAAGTGATCCTCCCACCTCAACGTCCCAAGTAGCTGGGACTGCAGGTGCACAGCGATTTTAAATTTTTTTGCACAGACCAGGTTTTGCCATGTTGCCTAAGCTGGTCTTGAACTCCTGGGCTCAAGCAATCCTCAGCTTCCCAAAGTGCTGGGATTACAGGTATGAGCCACTGCTCCAGGCCTCTTTCTTTGTCTTTTTTTTTTTTTTTTTTTTTTTTTTTTTAAAGATGGGGTTTCACCATGATGGCCAGGCTAGTCTTGAACTCCTGACCTCAGGTGATCCACCCACCTCAGCCTCCCAAAGTGCTAGGATTACAGGCGTGAGCCACCGCGCCCGG
>CAUYQU010080910.1:0-14888 GCA_963574635.1 Cheracebus regulus | reverse complement strand
CATTTAATTAACAAAGACTTATACAATTCTAAGGCCCACTATATACATACTTTTTTTTTTTTTTTTTTAAGCAGAGATGAAGTATCCATATGTTGTCCAGGCTAAGCACCAATTTTAAGGATCCAAAAAACTTGGTTTGATATGTGCTAAGTCTATATCATATACTTATTTGCCAGTATGTTAAGAGTCTGTAGTCCACAGCCTGTGCATGATTGGTACCTCTTAATTATCCAGAATATCCGTATTAAGCAGAAGCTGACATCCCTCACAGACTTACAAAAGTTAGATCCAATAGGACAGTCAAGCAATCCCCACATGCAGGTCATCCTAATTTGTAGGGCTCCACCCAGCCCTGAGTCATTATTCCATGAAGGCTGATGCAGCACATGTATACAACACCAGGCACATGCAAAGATGTACACTGCACCTGCACACAACATAGCAAAAACATGTGTGCTCTCTCTGCTTCTGAAATAGCCCAATTCCAGAAATACCAGATTCTTCCGAGAAATATGTGTGTGTGCATGTCTGAGTGAAGGCCATCTCCGGGTACAGGTGTGCATGCATATGGCTTTTACTGTGCGAGTGAATCTGTGAGCTCAGCTCTTACTCCCTCCTCATTCTGCTTGTTCATCTTTCAGAAACATGTATACAAATAATAATACCTGATGTATACTAAGTGCAAAACATTGCAAGCTATGGATGCCCTTAATTGTGTGTATGTGTCTAACATACCTTATTTATTTTTGTACCTTTTTTTTTTTTTTTTTTTTTGAGACACAGCCGTGGTCTGTCACCCAGGCTAGACTGTAGTGGTACGATCTCAGCTCACTGCAACCTCCCCCTCCCAGGTTTAAGCAATTCTCTGCCTCAATCTCCTAAGTAGCTGGGATTACAGGTGCTCACCAGCATGCCTGGCTAATTTTTGTATTTTTAGTAGAAATAGGGTTTCACCATGTTGGCCAACCTGGTCTCAAACTCCTGACCTGGTGATCCACTCACCTAGGCCTCCCAAAGTGCTGGAATTATAGGTGTGAGCCAACACACTTGGCCTTGAACATATCTTTTGATAGATGCATGTGCTCATTAATGCAATATGTTTATTCACGCATCTGTGGCCGTGTGTGTGTGTGTGTGTATGTGTGTACATCTTGATGTCTTGGTTATAAGTCTGGGGGCTCCCTTACAACCTCTGAGGATAAAGGGTATAAGACAGGGAAAATGAAGGCACATAAATCAGGAAGGGAAGAAACTGGGGAGAAGGAAAAAAGTGGTGCAAGGAGAAGGGGCAAAAAGAAAAGACCTGTTATCAGGAGCTTGAGGCACAAGAATCACTTGAACCCAGGAGGCGGAGGTTGCAGTGAGCTGAGATTGCACCACTGCACTCCAGCCTGGGCAACAGAGCGAGACTCTGTCTCAAAAAAAAAAAAAAAAAAATAGAGAGTGAGAGACCTGGAACTGGAACTGGATGTATGGAAAGAAGGGAGGAGGCCCTGAGGACTCAGGCAGAGGGAGATGGGGTGGGTGAGGAAGGAGAAGAACAAGGACAGGAGGAGAA
This sequence comes from Cheracebus regulus, assembly GCA_963574635.1. NCBI lineage: Eukaryota > Metazoa > Chordata > Mammalia > Primates > Pitheciidae > Cheracebus > Cheracebus regulus. The sequence goes on along the minus strand of CAUYQU010080910.1, from coordinate 13,330 downwards.
TGGGTGGGAGAGAAGAGAGGAGGCTAGGAGAAGGAGGAACGGAAGTGAATGAGCAGAGAGGAGTGAGGGTATCAGAAAGAGTGAAGGGGACTGCAGACAGGAGAAAGGAGATGAGAGAAGGAGATAAAGGGCCAAGGGAAAGAGAGAATTTTCTGGTCTGGATCAAATTTAGAGGTTGCCCTAGTGGCTTCCTATGGGAAGGTGTTTGAGTCAGAGGGTGATGGGGAAGCAAAAGACAGACAGGAAGAGGAATCATAACCTAGTTCCCCAGGATGGGGCAGCCAGCTGTCTCCATCATCCTAGAAGGGGCCCAGAGAGAAGGACACAGAGGCACAGAGAGAGAGAGGTATGCAGAGCCAGACTGAGACATCTGAAGTGGGTAGGGTCCTGGAACAGGCAGGAGGAGGAGTGGAGAGACTGGCAGGCTCAGGGAAGCCAGGGCTCAGTGGTGTGGAGACTTCCAAAGATCGGGAGGAGGCTGGAGCAGGCAATGGAGCAGGGCCCTGAGACCACGAGCAGGGAATCGAAGGCCAGATGAAGGGAAGCAGGTTAGAGAAAGGCAGAGAAGTGAGGGTCTGCTGAGCAGAACCAGCTAGGGTAAATGGAGGAGCAGCTGGAGTGGGATGTGAAGGCCATGAGGCATCTTGCAGCTGGGTCCTGCCTTACGCACACCCGGGTTCAGAAGCTCTCCAAGGCTGACTCTCCCCAACCATTCAGTTTGATTTCATTTAAAAAGCATGTACTGAGTACTATCACAGGCTAGCACTACACTGCAAGCTGAAGAAACAAATGTAAATGAGACACAATTCTGCCCTCATGGAGACCCTCATCTGAAGTTGTCGGGGTAGGGGGTGGGGGGGCTGAGCAATAAATACACAGTTACTGATATACACAGCAACTCACAGATGCAGCTCAAAAGCAAAGTCAGAGATGCAGAAGACCACACACTGTAGGATTCCATTTACATGAAATTCTAGACAGCAAAACTACTGTGACAGAAAAGCAGATGAGTGGTTGAAAAAGGCAGGAGTGGAAGAAGGGGACTGACAGCAAAGGTACCAGAAGGAACTTTTTGGGGTAATGGAAATGTTTTGTAACATGATTGTGGTGGTGGTTACACAACTCTGTGTGTGTAGGGGTGTGTGTGTGTAAACTCATCAAACTGTACACTTAAAATTGGTGAATTTTATTGTATGCAAATTATATCACAATAAAGCTGACAGCAAATAAATAAATTATTACAAGCCAGAATATTCAAAACTCAAGACGGGGCTCTATGGGAGCCGAGAGGAGGTGGATGGGGTAGTGAGGGAAGGCTTCTGAGAAGAAGTGATGCCTGAGATAAGACCTGAAGGATAGGCCAGGCGCGGTGGCTCACACCTGTAATCCCAGCACTTTGGGAGGCCGAGGTGAGTGGATCACCTGAGGTCAGGAGTTCAAGACCAGCCTGACCAACATGAAGAGACCCCATCTCTACTGAAAACACAAAATTAGCCGGGCATTGTGGCACATTCCTTCGATCCTAGTTACTCAGGAGGCTGAAGGTGGAGAATCGCTTGAACCCAGGAGGTGGAGGTTACGGTGAGCCAAGGTTGCACCGTTGCACTCCAGCCTGGGCATCAAGAACAAAACTCCATCTCAAAATAAATAAATAAATAAAATAAAAACCTGAAGGATAAAGGGGAGGCAGGATGGAGGAGGCGTTCCCATGGAAGAAGAACTTTTACATGGAAGCAGCTGAGAACTGAAAAAAGTTCACTATGTTTTGAACACAGAATGCAAAGTAGGACTATCAAGAAGTGAGAACAAAGAAAATCAAGGTTTAAAATACAAACCCATGGCTATTGGAAGTGTTGTGTTAAATAAAACCCATCTGGTCTGAAAAGGCCCAGAGAGAGGGAAACTACGAGACACAACTGGGGGTTTTTGTTGTTGTTGTTTTTTGAGACAGGGTCTCCCTCTGTCATCCAGGCTGGAGTGCAGTGGCACAATCACAACTCACTTCAGCCTTGACCTTCTCCTGCCTCAGCCTCCCGAGTAGCTGGAACCACAGGCATATGCCATCACACCCTGCTAATTTGTGTATTTTTTGGTAGAGACAGATTTTTGCTGTGTTGCACGGCCTGGTCTCGAACTCCTCAGCTCAAGTGATCTAGTGGCCTTAATCTTCCAAAGTGCTGAATTACAGGCATGAGCCACTGCATTGGGCCAGGACTGGGGATTTCTAACTGGCCTCCTGTCTGCCCCACAGAAACTTCTCCTTCCCACAGCCCTTCCAAGAACTTCCCTGCTCTTTTCACATGGGGACACCTCTCTCCATTAGGAAACAGTCTCTGCTCTGGACCTGTCCCCCAACCCTACCCACATCTCCGACAGCTTGTGGGACCCAGTGAATCCCTCCAACCTGAAATCCATGTGGCCACTGCCCCCTGGTGGCTGAAGTGATGCATTACAAAGGATGAAGGGACACCTCCAAGTCCAGGCCCAGCCTGCCCTTCCAGAGTCCAGTCCAAGCCACTCCCACTACTGCCCCCCAAGACAAACCCCCGTCCCTGACAGTCTTCTCCTTGCTAAATCCAACAAACACTTTCCAGTCCTATCTGACTCTTCTCTGCAGCATGCAGCCATAAATATCTTTTCAAAATCCTCCTGGCATCTCAGAACCTCACTCTCTTGGTTCTCCAGCTTTGCCTGGGCTGCTCTCCCAGGGTGAATCATCCTCTCCCACAACTTCTTTCTCTATGTTGGTAATCCCTAAATTTGTCGCCAGTTTAGCTCTCTCTCCTATGCTTCAGATCAGGATACCCAGCCACTTCCTAGAGATTCCAAAAATACATCAAAATCAACATGTCCAATCTAAACATGTTGTCTTCCCTACCATGCCCCCAGATCTTGGTTCCTGCTTCCCATGGTGACACTCCATCCAATCTGGCATTCAAGTTCAGAAAAATGGTCCCTGTCCTTGACACCTCCCTATTCCTCATATTCACATTCCAATCAGACTTGAAATCCCACCCAGTTAATTTACTTCATTAATATTAAAACAAACCATATGAAATTGACAGTATCACCCAGCTTTTTCTTATAAAACAGGAATTTCATAGAGTTCAACTGAGTATTTCTCAAATCCATCTCCTCTTCTCTTCCCTGTTCCCAGTATCCTAGTTCAGGCCTCCACATCTCCTGCTTGGCCCATGAATCTCCCTCCTACTTGGCCTACCAGTCTCCCGTCTTGCCTTCTTTGTAGTCCATCCTCCACGCTGGCTACTGGGGTAATCTTTCTACAATATGGTTCTGATCAAATCACTCCTCTGCTTCAAACTCTTACTCCCTGTTGCCAACAGGACAAAAGCCAAACTCCTCACTCAGGTTTTCAGACCCTTCACAGTATCTGGCTCCCCTCCCTCTCCAGGGAGCACCACTATGCATCCTATACTCCAGCCACACCAAACCACCACCACTTCCTTGAATCCACCTCCCCAAATCTCCTGGCCCTTGTACATGCAGTTCTCTATAACTAGAATGCCTTTCTCACTCTTCTCCCACTTATATTTGACTTCAAGAACCAACTTATAAATTGTATGTTAACGTAAACCTCCAGTTCATCCATTCATCCATTCAATACACACAGTTTGAATACTATACTTGTATGATCTCCATAGAAGGTACTGGGGATGTGAAGGGGAACGGGACATAATTCTTGCCATCAAGAAAGCTCATGGTCCAGTAGGAGACACAAATGCATATATAAATCACAACACTATAGTGTGCTAGCACTCAAAACTAGACTGGGAAAATTGAGTTTTACTTATTTTTGAAATGTCTTACTCTGTTGCCCAGGCTGGAGTGCAGTGGCACTATCATGACTCACTGCAACCTTGAACTCCTGGGCTCATGTTATCCTCCTGCCTTGGCTGCCCCAGTAGCTGGGACTGTAGGTGCGTACTACTACACCGGCATTTTTTTGAATTTTAAAGGAGAAATAGTCCTTCTAAAGAGGTCATTAAAATTGGAGGGAAACATGAATAAAAGTACACAGGTGAGGAAGAGTAGGTTATGTGGAGGGAGGGAGTTATTAGTTGGGATTGCTAAAGCGTAAAACATAAGAGAAAAATGCTGCTGGAGAGGCTAGATGGGGCCCAATCATTAGGTATCTTTTGATCTAGGAGGTCATGGGAAGCGGCTGATGGGTTTTCATCAAGAGCAGCTTTGTAATTTCGAGAAGATGAATTTGAGGGGACAAGAACGAAGACAGGAAAAACCAGGAAGCTATTGCAATAGCCTAGGCAAGAGATGCTAATGGCCAGTATTGACACTGGTATCAGGGACATGAAGAAAGCAACAGGTTTTAAAAACCCAGAGGTAAGTCAAGTCAGCAGGGCTTTATGTTTGGATATGAGGATGAGGGAGAGGGTAGTGTCAAGGATGATGTCCACATTTCTCACTTGGATGCCTGGATGGATGGAGGTGCCATTCATTGAGACAGGAGAAAACAGGAGGAGACACAGGACTTACTCAACAAAGTTCTTTTCTGAACCTCTTATATCTGACGTGCCTATGGGACATGCCCTGGATCCAGCAAAGAGTTTTATTAGTTCTTCAGTCTATATTAGGATACAGCTGTGTGCAGTGTCATGGAGAGAGGTCTGGGCTGAAGATTTGGACATCATTAGCATACAATTGATAGCTGAAATCACTAGAGTTGATAATGTCTCTCAGGAAGAATACACTGAATGTAAAGGGCTCTAAGCCTAGAAGAAGCACCATATTTCAAAGGTAGGCAGAGGCCAGTCACGGTGGCTCATGCCTATAATCTCAGCACATTGGGAGGCCGAGGCAGGTGGATCACCTGAGGTCAAGAGTTCAAGACTACCCTCGCCAACATGATGAGACCCCGTCTGTACTAAAAACACAAAAAATTAGTCAGGCGTGGTGGAGGGCACCTGTAATCCCAGTTGCTCAGGAGGCTGAAACAGGATAATCACTTGAACCCAGGAGGCAAAGGCTACAGTGAGCTGAGATTGCACCACTGCACTCCAGCCTGGGTGACAGAGCAAGACTCTGTCTCAAAACAAAAACAAAAACAAAACAAACAAACAAAACAGGCCAAGCACAGTGGCTCACGGTTGTAATCCCTGCACTTTGGGAGGCCAAGGCAGGCAGATCACCTGAGGTCAGGAGTTTGAGATCAGCCTGGCTAACATGGCGAAACCCCATCTCTACTAAAACTACAAAAATTAACTGGGTGTGGTGGCGGGCACCTGTAATCCCAGCTACTGGAGGCTGAGGCAGGGAGAATTGTTTGAACCCGGGAGATGGAGGTTGCAGTGAGTCAAGATCATGCCACTGCACTCCAGCCTGGACAACAGAGAGAGACTCCATCTCAAAAAAGAAAAAAAAAAAAGGGTGGGCAGAGAACGAGAGTCCATCAATGAACAAGAGAAGAAGCTGTCATGGAAAAGAGAACAGAACTGTGAGCCTGCTTCATTATGGAAGCTGTGGTAGGCAGCCCCTAAGAGGCCCCATTGACCCCTGCCTCCTGGTACTCGTGCCCTTGTGTAGTGCCCTCTGTTTGAATGTGGGCTGAACCTTTTGACTCACTTATTTTTTTAAATCATGCTATATTTCATTTCAAAAGTGACTCACTTCTCATGAATAGAATGTGGCAGAAGTGATGGGATATTACTTCTAAGATTAGGTTATAAAAGACTATGGCCTGGCACGGTGGCTCATGTTTATAATCCCAGCATTTGGGGAGGCCAAGGCAGGCAGATTGCTTGAGCTCAGGAGTTTCAGACAAGCCTGGGAAACATGGTGAAACCTCATCTCTACCAAAAATACAAAAAATTAACCAGGTGTGATGGTGCATGCCTGTGGTCCCCACTACTCAGGAGGCTGAGGTGGGAGGATCACTTAAGCCTGGGAGGCGGAGGCTGCAGTGAGCTGAAATGGTGTCACCACACTCCAACCTGGGTGACAGAGTGAGATCCCATCTCAAAAAAAAAAAAAAAAAAGGAAAAAGAAAAAGTATTTTTTCCAAATTTAAAAACATAGAGAAAAAATTTTTTTAAGACTACAGATTCCATATAGCACATGTATGTTAATGTATATGTGTGTGTGTTTCTCTCTTTCCCTTCTCTTCTTTCTCCCTCCACTCTGCCACTCTCTGTTGGATCACTCACCCTAGGGGAAACCTTGTCGTTACCCACTCATCTCCACAACCCACGCCTTCAGAGTGACCACAGCCCCTCAGCTGCGCCACTCATGGATTTCTGAATCACAGAAGCAATGAGATAATAAATGTTAGGCCAGGTGTACTGCCTACACTTGTAATCCTGGATTACAGGACTACCATGCCCAGCAGAGGCAGGAGTATCACTTGAGGCCAGGAGTTTGAGACCAACCTGGGCAACATGGTGAGAGCCTGTCTATACAAAAAATAGATTTAAAAGGCTAGCCAGGCGTAGTTGCACACACCTATTATCCCAGCTACTGGGAGACTGAAGTGAGAGGATCACACGAACCCAGGAGTTAAAAGTTGCAGTGTGGCATGATTGCACCACTGCACTCCAGCCTGGGTGACAGAGCAAAATCCTGTCAAAAGGAAAAAACAAGTCGGGCACAGTGGTTCACACCTGTAATCCCAGCACTTTGGGGGGCCAAGGTGGGCAGATCACTTGATGTCAGGAGTTCGAGACCAGCCTGGCCAACATGGTGAAACCCCATCTCTACAAAAAATATAAAAGTTAGCTGGGTGTGTTATCGTGCATCTAGCCCCAGCTACTCAGGAGGCTGAGGTGAGAGAGTCATTGGAACTTAGGAGGCAGAGGTTGCAGTGAGCCGAGCTTGCACCACTGCACTCCAGCCTGGGTGACAGAGACCCTGTCTCAAAAGAATAAAAAAGGAAAGAAATAAAGGGAAGGAAGGGAGGAAGGGAGGAACAGAAGAAGGGACGAAAAGACAGATGAAAGAAAGAGAAAATGGAAGATGGAGAAAGGGAGAAAGGGAGAAAGGAAGGAAGGAAGAGAAAGAGAGGAAGGGAGGGAGGGAGGAAGGAAGAAAGGAAGGAAGGAAGAGTTGGTTTGGGGTTTATTTAATATGCAGAAGCCAAGGGAAGAAAGACTTCTAAGAGAGAGGTACTGGTCGATGGAGTTAAAGCTTTAGATAAAGATGGAAAACGTCCTTGGACTTGGCAAGACAAAGTCCTTAACAAGCTCAGTGTGAATGGTTTCAGTGAGTTGGAGGTAAAGGTCAGGACTGGTGAAGGAGTGGACACCACTGTTTCTGCCTGCTCAGTATCCATTTTGCCATCCTCTGTAATGGCTCCCTGACTTTTCTGAGTAACCACCATGTCCTACTGGATATGTTTCCACGAGACTGTCAGGGCACTCAGCTGTCCAAAGGCCAAGGGGAGTCATGGGAGGCCACATGACTCAAGATGCACCAGTCAGAAGCTCTCCCTGGAATCTGAATCATGAGCTTATGTGACAAGAGGCCCAAATCTGCTTGGAGCTTATTCATGCTGCACCCAGGCCCGAGGAAACTGACATTCCTTTCTGCTACTTCAATCCCTGCTACTGTCCTGGTTCCAGTCTTTTCTGAAGCCTGCTTCTTCAGTCTCTCTCTCTGTTGTGAGTGCCACCTTAATCTCCTTCTAATAAATATCTTTCTTGCTTAAGTTTGCAAGAGTTGGTCTCTGTTGTTGCAGCCAAAGAACCCTGACTCATACTTGTCCTTTCAAGAATTTGAGATGAGATGAGATGAGGAGGGCAACGAAGGACAAGCATGAGGGGAGCATAGCCTAGAGGAAGACAGAGGTTTTTCTGAGCTGGGGGTAGTTTGTTTTGTTTTTGAGACAGGGTCTCACTCTGTCCCTCAGGCTGGAGTGCAGTGGTGGGATCATGGCTCACCGTAGCCTCAATCTCCCAGGCTCCAGCAATCCTCCTCCCTTAGCTTCCTGAGTAGCTGAGACCACAAGAGAGGCTAATTTTTTTTTTATTTTTAGCACAGTGGCGGGGGGGGGTCTCAGTATGTTGCCTATTCTGGCCTCGAACTCCTGGCTCAAGCAATCCTCCTGCCTCAGCCTCCCAAAGTGCTGGGATTATGGGCATGAGCCACCACACCTGGTCAGTTTTTTTCTTAGTTAGTTTCTAAGGTAGTAGAAATGTGGATGTATCTATAGGTTGAAAAGGAGGAGAGGGAAGAAGGAAGAATGATGGAGTAAGAGTCTGGGAGTCATACTGGGATGAGCAATACACAGGTTGGCGTGGACCAGAACAGAGCCTGCAGAAGTGAAGTAAATATGGGTGTGGCTACATGAAGGGTTGTTTCATTTTTTTAAAGAAAATATTTACATATATATATACACACACACACATACATATATATGTTTGATATATATATATATATATATATATGTTTGATAGCAAGCTGAAGGAAATCATGGTCCATTTGCCTGAATGTTATTTGTTGAGACTGAAAGGGTAGGGTTGTAGGGATACTCAAGGGAGAAGGGTGAGAGAGGGGGCTGTCTAAGAAGTGGCTAAAAATGTGCTACTCTGTCACCATTTTTCCCTAAGCCAAGATCTACCACCTGGACCACAGTTAGGGATATGCTAGCAGATGAGGCAGAAGGCTGGGGGTACCTGGGGCTAGGTGCAGTGGCTCACACCTATAATCCCAGCACTTTGGGAGGCCAAGGCAGGCTAATTACTTGAGGTCAGGAATTAGAGACCAGCCTGGCCAAGATGGTGAAACCCCATCTTTACTAAAAATACAAAAATTAGGCAGGTGTGGTGGCACACACCTGGGATCCCAGCTACTTGGGAGGCTGAAGCACAAGAATTGCTTGAACCCAAGAGGCTGAGGTTGAGGTGAGCCGAGATCATGTCACTGCTCTCCACACTCCAGCCTGGCAGCCTGGGCAACAGAGTGAGATTCTGTCTTTCAAAAAAAAAAAAATGGCTAGGGTTGTAGGGTTGTAAGGGAATTGATAGCATATGCTGGTCATTTTCCATCTGCCCTCCAGGTCTACCCTCCATCCTTCTCTACCCATATGGATGGCATCATCTGACCCCTCTACCTTGCTCTCTACTTCTAATTAAGTTCTTCCCTAAGAGAAGCACAGCAAGGTATCAGAGAACAGAAAAAGAAAGCATTCTGGATACTTCTCCACTCCCAGCTCTGTCTCAGTACCTTGACTCTGGCAGTAGCTATGCCCTCCACAACTCCAGCTCCTCTCAGGCATATTCCATGACTCTCACGACACTCCAGTAATACCATTTCCTTTCCTCATCCCTTCAGACCTAAGGGTATCACAGCTTCCTGCTGCCTTCACCTCCCTTGTTGGTTACCTCAACCCTGTCCACACCTCTGCAAATAGTCCCTTCATTAAATTATCTTCAAAATCCCAGCTGTGGTGTCTTCTGTTTCCTGCTGGGACCTTGACTATTAGAGAGCTAGTGAAAGAGCTCAGATGGTCCAGTATGAGACTCTGGCTGGGCAAGGAAGGGAGAGAAGCCAGGAGGGGTCTGGCAGACGGGTAGAAAACAGAGGGATCAAGGGAGTGAAGCTCTCTTTGAGTTGACGCCACAGGTGTGATGTCAGTGAGGGGCTGTCAGACCTGAAAGGCAGGTGCTGGGATCAGAGAGCAGGATGCTGGATGCTGAACATGGGATGTATATCCTCATCTGTAAAATGAGGTACTAACACTGGCCTTGCAGGTTTGTGTCAGGGGTAAACTCATGTAAAGCATTTAGCAAAGGGCCTGGTACGTGGTATAAGTGCTCTGTAAATGTTCACTATGTATGTTACATTTCCCGGTAATGACTAAATTCAAGGTGTGGTCATGGGAGTGGATGACTAAAGTGGGATGAAGGTCACCAGAGATTAAGTGGAAAGAGACTGTGAGGCTAGATAATTACAAGGATGGATTATCAGGGACAATTAAGTATCCCAGCAGGACAGCATAGGTTGGGGTGGAGAGGAAGTCTGTGAGCAAGTGCTAGTCTTCAGGAACGAGGTGAAGTGGCCAGACAGTCAACAGATGTCAATAGGGAAGTGGGATAGAGGGTAGTGGAACCTGAGGACATTAAGCCTCAAGGAAATCTGGGTTCTGTGAAGCCAGGTCAGAGTTGGTGTCTTCCTCAGCTGACCGCCACAGTCCCTCTTACATCTCTTTGAGATGTCCCCAGTGATCATGTCCCCTACTAAGCCAGAGTTTATTGAGGGAGGGAATGGATCTAACTCATCTTGTTAGGTGAGTTAACACCTAGGACTGGTGCTTAAGTTGGTAAATGTTTGCTGAATGACGAGAAAAGTCTACCTCTCCATCTTATTTACCCTTGGTGATAAGATAATAATTCTAGGCTAGGCACGGTTGCTCACGCCTGTAATCCCAGCACTTTGGGAGGCTGAGGCGGGCAGATCACCTGAGGTCGGGAGTTCAAGACCAGCCTGACCAACGTGGAGAAACCCCGTTTCTACTAAAAATATAAAATTAGCCAGGTATGGTGGTGCATGCCTGTAATCCCAGCTACTCAAGAGGTTGAGGGAGGAGAATCGCTTGAACCCAGGAGGCGGAGGTTGCAATGAGTCAAGATCATGCCATTACACTCCAACCTGGGCAACAAGAGCAAAACTCCATCTCAAAAATAATAATAAAATAATAATAATACTCTCTAAGTAACCTAATGCTTCTTTTAAACCTCTTATTCAATTTCAACAAACATTTTCCTAAGACCTACATACATGCTATTCCATCTACCTGGAATACCCTCACCCACTCTACACTCAATGACCTCCTACTCCTCATTCAAGAAAGAGCAGAATTTAATCATCAGGAAGAAGAAAAGTAAACCACAATAATAAACTACTACACATCCATCAGATCAGCAAAATTAAAGCATCTGGCAACACTTAGTATTGGTGACAATGTGAAGCAAAGAGAGCTCTCATTCAGTGCTGGTGGGAGAGTAAACTGATATTGCCACTTCAGAAAAAAAGTTTGGGAGTGTGGTGGGCCGAAAAATGTCCCGCAATAGGTGTCCAGACTGAAGTTCTGGGACCTGTGAATGTTACCTTAAATGGCAAAAAGAACTTTGTGGATGTAATTAAAGATTGTGAACTGAAGAGATTATCCTGGATTATTTGGGTGGGCCCTTAATGCAATCATATATATCCTTCTAAGAGGGAGGCAGAGGAAGATTTGACACAGACAGAAGAGGAGAAGGCAACAGAGAGGCAGAGATTGGAATGATGCTGCTAGAAGCCAAAGGATGGTGGTGGCCACCGGAAGCTGGGACAGGCAAGGAACACATTCTCCCCTCAGTCTCAGGAGGGAGTGCAGCCCTGCTGACACCTTGATTTCAGCCTAGTGAAACTGGTTTGAGATTTCTGGCTTCCAGAACTGTGAGAGAATACATTTATATTGTGTTAAGCCAGCATGTTTACAGTTATTTGTTATAGCAGTTACAGGAAACAGTATAGACAGCACCTACCAAATCCATGTATACCCATACCCATGTCCAGCAATTCTGCCTCCAGATATATCCCTATAGAAACACAAGCATTGGTCACCAAAAACCATGCACAAGAATATTCATAGCAGCATTATTCATAACAGTCTCAAACTGGAAACAACCCAAATGTCCATCAACAGTTCAGTGCATGAACTCATTGTGTATATTTATACAATGGAATACCATGATACAGCAATAAAAATGAGTAAAGTACCGATAAGCAGAACATAGAAGAATCTCACAAACACAATGCTGGGCAGATGAAACCAGACACAACTGCAAACATACGGTATGATTTCATTTATATTATGTTCAAGAAGAGATAAAATTAACTCTATCACTAAGTGATGAAAAACTAGAAAATTGAAGAAAAGCAAGGCAGTGGCTGACGCCTGTAATCCCAACACTTTAGGAGGCCAAGGCGGATTGCTTGAGCCCAGGGGTTCAAGACCAGCCTGGGCAACATAGTGAGACCCCCATCTCTACGAAAAAAAAAAAAATTAGCCAGGTGTGGTGGTGCATGCCTGTAGTCCCAGCTACTTGAGAGGCTGAGGTGGGAGGATCACTTGATCCCAGAGGTCAAGGCTACAGTGAGCTGCCTCTGTGCTACTGCAGTTCAGCCTGGAAGACAGAGCAAGATCCTGCCTCAAAAAAAAGAAATTCTGTGAGACAGATAAAGTATCTTTGGAAAAATTGAAAAAGAAAAGAATGTGATTTTCCAGAGATCATATGGTTAATAAATTTAGCCAAGTCTAGAAGCTAAGCCCTGTGAAAGCTAATCTAATATCATTTTTTCCTGTCTTTTTTAATGTATTTTCTGTAGCTGGTACTTGATAAGTTGTTAAAAGCTTCTTTAGGGCCAAGCCTATAATACTCACCTTTATATCCCCTTTAGTGCCTAGTTGCAGGTATCTTGACCATAGTAGATACTCAATAGATATTTTTAATTAAATCATTATTGGCGAAAATTAATAAGAGATAAAAAAAAGTAAAACAGATTTTTATGAAAGAAAACTGAGGCTGTGATACCAAAGTTTTTGTAAGGCTCATTACTTTTCTACCACCGCCTCTATATTTCTCTTTTCTTGTCTTCTTTTTTTCCCGTGGTTAATTTGTAACATCTCTAATCCTTTTTATTGCCCGTCTTTTCTTGGGCTAACTAAAGGAAAACTATTTCCAGCACTTCTGCCATTTTCAACATCAAAAAAATCCTATAAACATATGACTTTTTTTCAGTTTTTTTTTTTTCTTTTAAAGAATATGACCTAAGAGTTTATTTTGATACGGCATAATTAGGAATTGGGAGAAAATTTCTGAACTATTGACATATTGAGGTTTTGAGGTAAGTATTTTTATGGACTCTAAATTACTTCATATTAAATATATATACAATTTAAATTCTGAATACTGGAATTGCACTGAGGAAGTATCTGCCAGATTTCTAAAAAGCCAGCTCGAGTGTTGTCATCTATGTTAGTCATAATAAACTAGAGGTTTATAGAGTAGGTTCATGCACAGAATAAAAATACTCTGTACTGTGTGCCTTTGGATCTAACATTGGGTTTTCTTAACAATTAATAATTTTATTATTATTACTATTTTTCTTGAGACCAAGTTTCACTCTTGTTGCTGAGGCTGGAGTGTAATGGCACCATCTTTTTTTTTTTTAATAGAATAAAAAGAATGAAAGAGAGAAAGAAAGAGGAAGAGATTTTAGAAAAAGAGAAAAGGAGAAAGAAACAGCAAAAGAAAGAAAAAAAGAATGAAAGAGAAAGAAAGAGGAAGAGATTTTAGAAAAAGAGAGAAAAGGA
>CAUYQU010080909.1:0-29234 GCA_963574635.1 Cheracebus regulus | reverse complement strand
GCCCGTTCCCCACAGAGCCGGACCTTCCTGGGTTCGCTGTGCTTGCTGTGAGACTCTCAGTCTGCAGCGCTTCCAATTGCTGTTTTCCTTATGGGGATGGGACCAGCCGAGCCCGTCCCGTATACTCCGCACCGGGAAGCGCCGCGCTGGTGCACCAGCAAAACAGCCGTGCCGGCCAAAAGAGTCACGCTGGCGACCCATGTGGCTCCTCTGCCGGGAATCTTCCGGTCTGTGGGCAACAAAAATTCGTCGGAAAGTGCGGCGTCCACTCGTTCTCTGTGCTTTCACTGGGAGCTACATTCCTGAGCTGTTGCTAATCGGCCATCTTGGATCTCTCCTACCAGAATCTTAAAGAAATGTGATGGAAAAATAGATGGGAGGATAGTGAGACAGTTAATGGAGCAGGGAGAAATAATACGGAAATAATAAGGTAACTTTAGAGAGAGAGAGAAAAGGAAAATAAAGAAAAGAAAAAGAAGATAGGTTCTCCCTCTCTCCCCTAGGCTGGAATGCAGTCATGTGATCATGACTCACTGCAACCTTGATCTCCCAGGCTCAAGCAATCCTCCCACCTCAGCCTCCCCAAGTAGCTGGGAATACAGGCACAAGCCACCACTCCTGCTAATTAAAAAAAAATTTTTTTTTGTAGAGATGGGAGTCTGCCTATGTTGCCCAGGCTGGTGTTGAACTCCTGGCCTCAAGTAATCCTCCCACCGTGGCCTCCCAAAGTTCTATGAGTTTTGACAAATCTATACAGTCCAACAGACACCACCACAATCAAGATTTAGCACAGTTCCATCATCTCCCCAAAGTTCTTTCTGCTGTTTTGTAGTCTGCCCCACTCTCTACCCCCAGGCAACCACTGAATTGTTTTCTGGTCCTATCATTTTGCCTTTTCCAGAATGTTCTGTAAATGGTATTGTATAGTCTGTAGCCTTTTAGTCTGGCTTATTTCACTTAGCATCCTGTCTTTGAGGTTAATGCATGTTATGGCACATATCAGTAGCTCATTCATTTACATTGCTGAGTAGTATTCTATTGTATAGATGTACTATAGTTTATTCACCAGTTGAGGAGCATTTGGATTGTGTGTGTGTGTGTCTGTGTGCCCAGGTTGAGACTGCAGCCTCGACCTCCCAGGCTCAAATAATTCATCCACCTCAGCCTCCTGAGTAGCTGGGATGACTGCAGCTTTGCACCATCATTCCTGGCTAATTTTTTTGATTTCTAGTGGAAATGAGGTCTCACTATGTCACTCAGGCTGGTCTCTTGAACTCCCAAAGTGCCATGTCTGGCTGAGACCCTGTCTTAAAACCAAAAGAAAAAAACAGGTAAGAGAAAGGGCATCATCTCAGATTAAAGGAGTTTTTCATGTTGAATCATTTAACCTTAGGAAAAATTAACTATTCTTGGGTGAAAATACCATTGACTAAAATGACTGTGCTAGGAGATCTGTTATGCTAATAGTGTATGTTGAAATGACAGCTTATTGTTTACTGAGATTAGTTTAGGCTGAAGTGGTCTGTGAGGGCTTCATGCAGGCACTTAGAGTTTTTCAGTGGTGGATGAATAGAGGTTGGAGAGTCAGAAAGGAATGAGATGGTTTTGTTTTTTTTCTTTTACTTTTAAAATTTTTTTCTTTTGTATTTGAGAAAAGTAAGGATGAGGGAGTGGTTTTCTAGGCAAGAGCAAATCAAGGGCAAAGATGGAGATTAGAAAAAACTTACATTATTGATGGGAACTGTGAATACTTGTCTAATCCAATAATAGAGTTTAGATTATGAACTAGAAAGGAGATAAGATTAGTGAAGTAATGCTCATTGAGAGTATGAACAGTCTTAACAGTCATACTGAGGAATTTGGACTTGATCTTGCTAACACTTGGGAATCATTGAAGCAGTGATTGATGAACTTGGAATTATGACATTAATCAAGAAGGGTTATATAGATTATCAGAAAGGAGGCCAGTAAGGGTTTTTTTTTTTTAAAAGAAATACAGTTGTAAACACTATACAGGCATGACTTCAGCAAGTGGAATGGAAAGAAAAAGGAATACATTGGAGAAATTTTGGAGAAGGAAGAGACGGGTCTTAATAACACAGAGAAAGAAGAAACGAAAGTGAAGATAGCTGCTGTTGTTTTTTTTCTTGAGATGAAGTTTTGCTCTTGTTGCCCAGGCTGTAGTGCATTGGTGCAATCTTGGCTCACTGCAACCTCCACCTCCCAGGTTCAAGCAATTCTCCTGTTTCACCCTCCTTAGTAGCTGGGATTACAAGCGCATACCACCACACCTGGCTAATTTGTGTATTTTTTAGTAGAGATGGGGTTTCACCATGTTGGCCAGGCTGGTATCTAACTCCTGACCTCAGGTGATCCACCCACTTCGGCCTCCTGAAGTGCTGGGATTACAGGTGTGAACCACTGTGCCCGGCTGAAGATAGCTTTTGAGCTTATGAATTTGGCAGCATTGAAGAACATTTGTGATATTAGTTAACTGAAGTTGGAAAGGGGGTAAGACATAGCTTTTCTCTTTTGCCCTCAAATTCTCTGCTGACTGCATTATATCTATATACTTTATCAATTCCATTTATTTTCAAGATGTTGAGATTTTCTAAAATTGACCCAGGATTAAGCTGGAAGTTAAAAGGTTAGTTTATTTTGGAAATATTCATTTGGAAAAAAATACAGTACATTTCAAACCATGAAACATTGTATAAGTTCCTAGTTATGGAAATAATAAAATCATACCCTAATAAATACTGTCATCCTTAGTTAGGTTACCTGTTAGGTAGAGAGGACTTTTTGGGAAACATTTGTTATTTTATGATTTGTTTAACATAATTTACCCTGTGTGTATTAACAACAGTAACCAGTAAATTGTGGTTCAGCTTGGATGTTTTAGTTTATAATGACATTAGTTAAAATAGTCTTCCATTTCTGTCATTGCAACATGTGGAGTATATTATCTACCATTTTTTTTTTTTAAGACGGAATCTTGCTTTGTTGCCCAAGCTGGAGTGCAGTGGCGCGATCTTGGCTCACTGCAACTTCTACCTCCTAGGTTCAAGCGATTCTCCTCCCTCGGCTCCTGAGCAGCTGGGACTACAGGTGCGTTCCACCACGCCCAGGTAATTTTTGTATTTTTAGTAGAGACAGGGTTTCACCATATTGGTCAGACTGGTCTCAAACTACTGACTTCGTAGTCTGCCTGCCTCAGCCTCCCCAAGTGCTGAGATTACAGGCATGAGCCACCGCACCCAGCCATTACCTACCATTTCTTAAGCATCTACTGTGTAGTAGGTACTTGACTTGTATTAACACTATAGTCTTTACAACTGCCTCGTGAGATAGGTATTATTTCTACTTTATAGATGAAGAAGTGGAAGCTCCTAGAGTTTTAAGAAATATCCCTGGGGAACCGGTAGAGTTAGAATTATAGATTAGTTACTTCAGAGTTCATATTTTTTCTCCTCTATTCTTGGATTAGACATCATAAGAATAGAGGCCCAGCATGGTGGCTCACGCCTGTAATCCCAGCACTTTGGGAGGCCGAGGAGGGTGGATTTCCTGAGCTCAGGAGTTTGAGACCAGCCTGGCCAACATGGTGAAACCTCATCTCCACTAAAATACAAAAAAAATTAGCTGGGCATGGTGGTGCATGCCTGTAATCCCAGCTACTCGGGAGGCTGAGACAGGAGAATTGCTTGAACCTGGGAGGCAGAGATTGTAGTGAGCCAAGATCGTACCACTGCACTCCAGCCTGGGCAACAAGAGCAAAACTGCATCTCAAAAAAAAAAAAAAAAAAAAGATCAGCCTGGCCAACATAGTGGAGCCCCTCTCTGCAAAAATGCAAGATAGTGCCACTGCACTCCAGCCTGGGTGGCAGAGCAGGATAATGTCTCAAAAAAAAAAAAAAAAGACCCAATTCTAAATCTATATAAATAAATAAAAATAAAAGACCCAGTTCTAGTCATGTGGCATTCATTTATCTTTTGGGTAATGTCCCTCCCATGCCTTTGTAGAATGCAACAAATCCTTATTAAAAACAAATGCCTAATTCGAAAAACAAACACAAACTGTTGACACAGTTCAGCAAATCGCTAGTTTTGGCAAATGAAATTAAAGGATGTTTCAGGTCCAGCTTCTGGGAAAGTGGGTTTGTAGATCATTCTACTTGAAAGTTAGGACTAGTTAGTGCTGAAGACTCATTGTCTGTGGTATCCAGCAATTTTTTGGTATGTTCCTCTTCATTCCCCTCATCCTCTGCAGCCATAAGGTTCTTTAGATTACCCTCCTTCATCTGCACCATTGGTAAAAAGTTATCTCAAAGTTCCGCCTGCTCCTATTGCCTCAGTATTTTAAAAGTTCAGTCCCATTCCTTTCTACCTCATTCTTGACGTTCCTTTACCACTTGTTTCTGCTGGGTCTGGTAGAACCTGTGCACAAATGTGAGCAAAGTCCTAGGTTCTTAATCCTTTTTCTTCCATCTCATAACCCGTAGGTGAAAACAAGCCTTTTTCTGTAATGAATACTATTATTTCTGTTTTTGCTGGTTTGAATACTCGATAACTCCTTGGACGAGGGGAGCAATCAGTGTAGTTCTAGTCATTCACTATACCTCTAGACCATTGTTTTGCCATTTTTGCACAGCTTCTGATTTTTCAAAAAGTCCTTACCATCTGTTCTCTCCCCATTTTTATTGCTTTTGTCTGATGACATCCAGGATCCACATGGATCAGTTTTCTTCTCCATTGCATTTTCTAGTATTTAATTTGTCCAGTACCTCACTCTCATCAATTATCTTTCTCTCTTCCATCTTCAGCTTTGCTATTGAGTCTTTCTTTTCAGACTACAAATACAGAGGTCTTATCTACCCTAAAACAAATAAATTTTTTTTGCCTTTTTATCTTTTTGAATTATTGCCATCTTTTTCTTCTTTTATTTTTAAACATTTTTAAAGTGGCATTCTGTATTCAGCTTTTGCTTTTACACTCACTTTTTATCACTTTCCTGTCTTGTTTCTGTCCCCAACACTACTGTAAATGTACATTCAAAAGACCCAACATCTATATATTCAGGCATTTTCCTAGTCTTTTTTTTCCCTTAATATCTCTGCAGCTCTGCATTATTACTGTTATTTTTTGAGACAGAGTCTCGCTTTTGTCACCCAGGCTGCAGTGCAGTGGCTCGATCTCGGCTCACTGCAACCTCTGCCTCCTGGGTTCAAGCCATTCTCCTGCCTCAGCCTCCTGAGTAGCTGGGATTACAGGTGCACACCACCACACCTGGCTAATTTTTGTATTTTTAGAAGAGACAGGGTTTCACCGTATTGGTCAAACTGGTCTCAAACTCCTTACCTTGTGATCCACCCACCTCAGCTTCCCAAAGTGCTGGGATTACAGGCGTGAACCCCAGCCCCGGTCATGTTTAAGTTGTTGATCATCTTCCTTGAGCATCTTTGACTAGGAGCTAAAAATGTTTATGTTTGACCCCACGTAGCCTGGTAAGGCCATCCTGGCATTTGGCTGGTTGTTGGACTCTCATGTTCATCTTGTGGCCTGTACTGACTAGCAGAGAAAGGGTGGAGCAGATTGGCACTGTACATCTTATACTGCTCTGTACTCTATGGACTTTTAAGTAAATAATTGATTTGACTTGCTAGTCTTCCTGTTTTCTCTTCCTCTGTCTCTGGTGCTGCTGTGGCTTGTGTGTAAAATGGGTTGCTCACTTCTGGTCTTGACTCTGATTAAATCTATAACATGTAAAAGTCTTATGTTGTTTTTAGAGTGGACTTTATTAATTTTTATTTTTGAATTGATTTTTTTTTTTTTTGAGACAAGTTCTCACTCTGTCACCTGGGCTGGAATACAGTCATCACAGCTCACTGCAGCTTCAACCTCCCAGGCTCAAGCAATCCTCCAACTTCTGCCTTCTGAGTAGCTAGGACCATACGTGTGCTACCACACCTGACTAATTAAAACAATTTTTTTGTAGAGATTGGTCTCCCTTTATTGCGTATTCTGGTCTTGAACCCGGTGCTCACACCTGTAAACCCAGCAAGCACTTTGGGAGGATCACTTGAGGCCAGGAAGGCTGAGGTACAAGTATCACTTGAGGCCAGGAGTTTGAAACCAGCCTGGGCAACACAGTGAGACCCAGTCTCTTAAAAAATTAAATGGATTATAAGCTCATCTCAGAATAGTTGCTGGCATATATAGTTAGTCTAAGCAAACACCATTCGCTACTATTATTAATATTTTGATTTCATTTTTCTTTGCCATTTTCCATGTAAACAAATATCTAAAAAGTGTTTGCCTCAAAGCTACCAAGTAATCTGGAAATGGGCATATGTTTTATATTTCACATTTCAGTGTCTCCATACTTTGGTAATATTTTCCAGTAAATTTATAATCCATGTAACTAACGTTGCTGCCTATGTGAGCATCTGTTCCACCATTTTGAACTTAGGAAATACAAGAATACAATAGCTACATTGTATTTGTTATGTGTAGTGATAATACTGCAAACTTTTATCTCTTAATATAAACTGCCACTTTTCTGATTACATTTGAGAGTCACTCTGTATGGCTTTTTATCACATGCCCCAAATTAAAATAGGTAGTATCTTCTTAAAATTATTTACTCTACTTTTTCATTTGACAAATCTTAAGCCCAAAAGGTAAAGTGACTTATGACTTGCTCAAGTTCATATAGGTAAACAATGATAAAGACTGACCCAGAACCTTCAGAGTGAGTTCAAAGCTCTTTTTCATCTCTCTGGGCTGAATAATTCTATTTCTTGTTAGGGGAGGTGATAAACATCTGAAAACAGTGAATGACTCAAATCTCCCAAGGTTAAAAAAAAAACTTCAAGAAGCAACTCTTCAAAGGTCAATTAATGTAACACAACAACAACAAAAGTGGCATAACTCAGTACTGTTTCCTTCTCAAAAAATCAGGTTATCTCAAATATTTGCTTTACTAAATTTGTATTAGCCTAACCCAAATCTCATGCTACTTCTTCCCAGCTATTGCTGCAACTTTCTAAAACTGGGCAAAGTCAGCTCAAAATTCTAATGACAAACTCCAGGGAACTGTCACAGTGCAATGTTATAGCAAATATTCCTGAAAATAAGTGGTGCTTGGGAATTCTATTCTACTGAGATTCTCAGTGTGATAGAATCTGATTTGTTTCTTCAGAAATACCTTTCCATGAAAACCATACTAAAATAAAAGAGAATGCACAAAACTTGTCTCATTCACACCACTAACTGATATTTAAATTTTCCAAATTTTTTGTGGCACTTCAAATCTAACAAGCATTTATCAAATGAATTAATCTGTAATCATTAATTAATGATTCATTAATCTGTAATCATTCTTTCAAAAAATCTGGCCTATAATCCAATGCATGTCTACCACCTAAGTAGCTGGGACTATAGGTGCATGCCACTACACCTAATGTTTGTATTTTTTTGGTAGAGATGGGGTTTTGCCATGTTGCCCAGGCTGGTCTCAAACTCATGGGTTCAAGCAATCCTCTCACCTTGGCCTCCCAAAGTTCTGGCATTACAGGTGTGAGGCACTGCCTTCGTGCCCCATTTAGTTCTTAAATTCTATGTAATAGGTATTATCCCTATTTTACAAATGAGGACACTGAGACAAAGTTAAGTAACTTGGCCACACTGCTATGAAGTGACATTGTGTGACTAGGTTTGTGTGACTCCAGAGCTTCTGTTCCGCATAAATTTATCTGTTACATGTTAATCTCAGAATGCATAAATATAATGGTGTATGATGGTGGGGACAAATAATTCAAATATTTGTTGAATGTTCTACTAGGTTATTGTGCTTGCTTCCTTAATGCATGTGTAGTAATATTCTAACATAATTTTCATTACATGTTATAAGTATGTTTGAGTAATGTATACTCAAATTTATTGGCTCAGATGGGCTGAGTTTGAATTCCAGCGATACCATATAATATTTGTGTAAACTAGAGAAAGGAACTCTGTTTTTCTGGGCCTCAGTTTACTTATCTTAAAAATGAGGTTGGCTGGGCATGATGACTCATGCCTGTAATCCCAGCACTTTGGAGGCCAAGGTAGGTGGATCACCTGAGGTCAGGAGTTTGAGACCAGCCTGACCAATATGCTGAAACCCTATCTCTACTGAAAATACAAAAGTTAGTCAGGCACGGTGGCATGTGCCTGTAATCCCAGCTATTCAGGAGGCTGACACAGGAGAATCACTTGAACCCAGGAGGTGGAGGTTGCAGTGAGCTGAGGTTGCACCATTGTATTCCAGCCTGGGCAATAAGAGCGAAACTTCACCTCAAAACAAAACAAAACAAAATGAGATTAATATTATCTGCCTCATGGGGTTGTTGTGAAACAATACATTAGTTCACTCAAAGGGCTTTAAATGACACAAATACAATAAATATTACCTGTTATTATTGTGTTATGCTTTTAAGTTTTTCGGGTACTTTAACATTTCCTTCAAATAGCATTTCTCTGAGAGAGGTAGGGTCTAGAGTCTGTTACGTTAAGTCTTGTTTTACAGATGAGGAATCCATGAAGGAATTTAAGGAACCAGAATAAAATTAAAAGAAATAGGCTGGGCACAGTGGCTCACGTCTGTGATCCCAGCACTTTGGGAGGCTGAGGCAGGAGGATCCCTAGAGCCCAGGCATTAGAGACCAGCCTGGGCAACATGGTGAAACCCTGTCTTTCCACACACAAAAAATACAAAAAAGTCAGCTGGGTGTGGTGACGTGCCTGTGGTCCCAGCTACTTGGGAGGCTGAGGTGGGAGGATCACTTGAGTCTGGGAGTTTGAGGATGCAGTGAGCTGTGATCACACTATTGCATTGCAGCCTGGGTAACAGAGCGAGACCCTGTCTCTAAAACAAAACAAAACAAAACAAAAAACAAAAGAACCTGCAAAAACCCCCACCAAAATGAAAAGAAATACAATTTATTTATTTTTAAGATGGGGTTTCACCGTGATGGCCAGGCTGGTCTTGAACTCCTGACCTCAGGTGATCCACCGAACTCGGCCTCCCAAAGTGCTAGGATTACAGGTGTGAGCCACTGCACCTGGCCAGAAATACAATTTAAAACATTCTTTAACCTCAATCTGAAAGAGAAAAAAAAAAAAAGGGCTTGGGATGTGTTCTAATAGTTACCTGTCTTACATAAGCAGGACTAAGCTGTGGTATTTGGAATGAGAGAAGAGATCATTGCTGGCTACTCCTTTCTTCTTTTTGTTTTTAATTCTCTTCCTGCTGTTAGATGGGAGGTGGGGAGGATGTTGCTGCATCTTTCTTATGTCCTCTTCCTAGCTGGCTATGTCTAGCCTAGCCATCTAGGAAGCTGAGGAAAAATATTTGAAGGATGTCACATTTGCTGGGAACTGAGAAGACAGCTTACCTTTTTTATGTGAAAAAAAAAGGTAAAATGAGGGGAGATGTGAGCTACTAGTGTGATCTGTTGGTGTTATGTGAATTGTTTCACCAGTTTAACTCTTAAACTGCTTTAGCTGAATCCCACTCTTTTGTTGTGTGTCAGTTTCCTGCAGTCATTTAGAGACATTTTTGGAATCTAAGTACTTCTAGGGGTTTTCCCCTGTTTACAGCCTTATGCCACTTGATACCTCTCAGCTGTCAGCACCTGATTTTGCTGCAATATGTACTGCATGATCTCTGTATTGCTGTAACCACACTTCGGTCAGATGTACTCTTTTCATCTCTTTGATGAAAAGATTTATTTGCATTTCTCCCTCAGGCTAGTATGCTATAGCATTGGAGACTCTTCCATACCTTTTAGAAAAACCTGAAGAGTCATTGAGAAGTCACTTTGTGTTGCGGCTTCTCTTGGCTAGCATTTCTCTGACCGTAGACTTCCCTTATATCTAATGCATAAAAACACTGTCTTTAGCAAATGTATATTGCACCTGTCCTTGGAAGGAGCTACTACCATACTAGTTACTGGAACTGCAGAGAGTATAACAAAGCATATTGGATTAGACAGAATGAATATAGTTAAAGCATTACACTTAATGGAAGAGAGCTTTAGGATAAGGCAGTCCTGAATTTAATCCCCAGTTCTGCCTCTTAATACCAGTGTGACCCTGAGCAAATTGCACAACCTCCCTGAACCTCAGTTTTTCTCATCTGTTAAATAGAAATACCAATAATAAATACCTAGTTCTTAGGGTTGTTTGAAGAATTAAACAAGATAATAAATTTGTAACACCTAACAGAATGTTGGGATGTATTCCTTACTGTGAACTATTACAAACCTTTCCGAAGTTGAGTTTCTTGTTAAAATTGGGGTATTGATACTTATCTCAGATTTCTTGTAAAAATTTAATAAGGATAGTAAACAGATAACCTGGCACAAAGGTTTTATCCAGCATAACAATCATAGGGGGATGTTTATGGTAAGAATATGTGCAAACAGCAACTGAAGCAACTAAACACTATACAGTATTTCTACTGAAATCATACCATCACCAGTAACTAGCCAGTGCTGCTTCAGCAATCTGGGTTACTCTGGCTGTGTCGAACTAAATATATGCATTTCCAGTTATATTTTGCCCACTATTGTTTCCTTAGCATATCTGGAAATCTAGTCCTTTTCCTTTTTGTACATAGATTCTACTCATTCTAAGAGTCAGCTTAAATTTCACCATAAAGCTTTCTCAGATCACTCTATAGAAATGATTTGTCCCACTTATAAATGCCATTATGACATTTAGAATGGCATCAGTCCGTGGACTGATATACAGCATCTTTGCTCCCATTATCTGCTTGGAAAGCACTTCTAGTCTTTTTTATTATTATTATTTTTTATTATTAAAAGAAAAAATAGAGGCTGGGTGGGGTGGCTCATGTCTGTAATCCCAGCACTTTGGGAGGCTGAGGCAGGCGGATCACCTGAGGTCAGGAGTTCAAGACCAGCCTGATCAACATGTTGAAACCCTGTCTCTACTAAAAATACTAAAATTAGCTGGGCTTGGTGGCAGGTGCCTGTAATCCCAGCTACTTGGGAGGCTGATGCAGGAGAATCGCTTGAACCTGGGAGACAGAGGTTGCGGTGACCCAAGTCTGCGCCACTGCACTACAGCCTGGGTGACAAGAGCGAGATTCCATCTAAAAAAAAAAAAAGGAAGTCATTTCTCCATTACAGAAGGAGAAATGACTGTCACCAAAATTAAAGTGTCATGTATCCATAGAATGTTAAATAAAAATATTGCATTAAAAAACCTTAAAAAAATTTAGAGTGGGCTAGGCGCAGTGGTTTATGCTTGTAATCTCAGCACTTTGGGAGGCCAAGGCAGGAGGATCACTTGAGGCCAGGAGTTCAAGATCAGCCTGGGCAACATAGAAAGATCCTGTTTCTACAAAGTATTTTTAAAAATTAGCTGGGCATGGTGGTGTGTGCGGGTGCTCAGGAGGCTGAGGTGAAAGGATCATTTGAGCCCAGGAGGTCAAGGCTCTAAGTGAGCTATGTATGATCTTGCCACTATACTCCAGCCTGGGGGACAGTGAGACCCAAAAAAACCAATGATTAGAGTAAAAATTTCAAGATAATTTCATGTTATGGGCCATGAGGTCTCCCTGCTTGGCCTATAGTGCTTTGGTTGCCCATGTGGCAGGGGGGTGGCTGTGCTGCTGTGCCCACCCACCTTGCTGCCCAGGTTAAAATGTAACAGACTGAGTACTATGCCCCTGGGTACTCACTCCCTCCAGGGACACCAGAGACTCACTACAAGTGGCCACTGACATGGCTTGCTCCCCTCATAAGCTCTGACCAGTGAGACCCATGTGAGTGGTTGAGGGCCAGGACATACCGGTCTTCTGCGACTCTTGAACATGGCATGAGGGTGTGGTTTGCCTACAGGAGGCTCAAGGGATACACTGGGAAGGTACTGCCCAAGGCTTTTTGTCTCCCCTACAAGGTCCCATGTTCCCTTGCCTGACTCCCCTAAACTCAAAGCTGAAAGCAGCTTTCATGAAATCTAGCCTCCTTCCTTTCCCTCAGCTTCCAGGAATGTGGGACCAGGCCATGTCCCATTCTCCAAGAGCCAGGCTGAGGGCTAGCTGTCATGCATTGATGACTCCTCCCTGCTGGCCTGGTCAGAATAGAGGGGCGGTAGGGACTGCTCCTATCCCAGCCCGTGGACCAGGTAGCTGTGGCTGTACTTGGCCTCTTTGCTGTATGGCTCCAGGAGGACCTTGGTGGGCTCTTTATCTACCTTTCTGGGCACACTATGGCTGAGGAGCCAGCCTGTGAGGTCCTTGAGCATTGGGTTGGGCCCCAGCATGAGCCTGGTATGGCCTGGCTAGCTGTGATGCCAGAGCAAGCCAACGTTGGGGATGGTCTGGATCTCCATGATAGCCTCTAGCAGACTGGCCAGTGAGAGCTGTATCTCTGAGGGTGCTGCCTTTAGCAGGTATCACCAGCAGCAGACACTGCTGCAGGCCCTGAGTGAAGGGCATGTCCTTCGGTGCCACTGGCTCATGTGAGGTGGGGAAGGGGTCAAGGAGGCTGAGAGAGGCTCACAGTAGATCCAGTCGAGTATGTCCATCTTGCACACTAGCTGGATGCGCTCCTCCTTGGTGGTCCAGAGCTAGAAAGGCAGCTTGGTGGCCTCTAAGGGCAGGAAGGACTTTTAGCGCCGGTACCAGGCTATGAGCAGCTGGGCAAGCAGTGCCATGCCACTGCCTGACAAGGCATTGCAGTGGTAGTTGAAGATGGCACTGTGAGTCAAGTCCAGTAGCACCACCAGCTCCCAGGAATTCAAGGACAGGGTGTGGCTTCCCTGGTTGTGCACCTACAAGATCCAGGTGATCATGAACTGTTTGGGGTTCTGCTTGAAGTCACAAGAGATGGCTAGGAGCTTGGTGTAGGTGTAATATGTGAAGTACCAGTAGTACTGGTCTCCCTTCGCCCCACCCATGTGAGTGGCTACCAGCATTTGTCAACCATGGTTGTAGTTGTCCTAAGACAGAAAACAGCAGAGAGCCTGGATAGGTGCTGCTGGATAGGTACTGCTACAGGAGTGAGAATGGCCAGGCCTTTCAACTCCTGAAGGAAGCACTAAGGGGAATAAGGCTCTTGTACTCCTGGAGGAAATGTCATGATGCGGGGGTGGTAGTAGGGTGGCCCCTCAGCTTGAAAATACACCCAGCCCTTATTCTCTCTCAGGCCTGAGTGTTATCTCTGACTTCCCCAAAACTTAATAGCCTCCTGTTGACCAATAACATAAACAGTTAACACATTTTTTTTTTTTTTTGAGACAGAGTCTTGCTCTGCACTCCAGGGTGGAATACAGTGGCATGATCACAGCTCATGGCAGCCTCAGCCTCCCAGGCTCAAGTGATCCTCCCACCTTAGCCTCCTAAGTATCTGGGTCTATAGGTACGTGCCACCAAGCTCACCTAATTTTTGAAATTTCCTTGTACAGACGAGGTCTTGCTATGTTGCCAAGGCTGGTCTTGAACTCCTGGCCTCAAGCAGTCCTCCTGCTTTGGCCTACCAAAGTGTTGGGATTCCAGGTGTGAACCACTGTGTTAAACCCATAAAACCCACGTATTGACTGTTGTGTGTATTATATACTTGTACTCTTATAATAAATTCAGCTAGAGAAAATGTTATGAAAATTATAAGCAGGAAAAAATATATTTACTATCCATTAAGTGGAAGAAGATCATCATAAAGGTCTTCCTTGTCATCTTCACACTGAGTAGGCTGAGGAGGAAGAGGAAGGGTTGGTCTTGCTGTCTTGGGGTAGTGGAGGTAGAAGAAAATCCATCCATAAATGGACCTGTGCAGTTCAAACCCATGTTGTTCAAGGGTCAACTATACCTCCTTCTGCCCTTTGTATATCTGTTGTTGCACTTGACACATTGTGTTGTAATTATTTCCATACTTTTGTCTATTTATAATAGACTATGAATATCATAAGAACAGACTGTCTGTATATTCCCACTTTATAGCACATGCCTTGCTCAGTAGATACTGAATTGAGACCTTGATGCTTTCACCTTGTGTTGGCACTTTGCTTTTTCCAACCAGAGAGGGCATGAATGGGAAATGAGTGATAAGTATGTTTTGGTGCCTATGTGTGTGTGTTTAAAAAAAGAGAAAAAATATATATACACACACACATATTATATGTACTATATATATCTCTCTCTATATGATGTATATAGTTATACGTATTTTTGAGATGGAGTCTTACTCTGTCACCCAGGCTGGAGTATAGTGTTGCAGTATGATCTCGGCTCACTGCAACCTCCGCCTCCCGGGTTCAAGCGATCCTCCCACCTCAACCTCCTGAGTAGCTGGGACTACAGGCATGCACCACCATGCCTGGCTAATTTTTGTATTTTTAATAGATTTGAGGTTTCACCATGTTGCCCAGGGTGGTGATGACCTCCTGGCTCAGGTAATCTGCGCACTTTGGCCTCCCAAAGTGCTGGGATTACAGGCGTGAGCCACTGCACCCAGCCTCATATATATATATATATATATATATAATATATATACACACACACATATAATCCACATACCATAAAAATCATTTTATGTGTATAATTCAGTGCTTTAAAAAAATACATTCACAGGATTGTGCAACCATCATCATTATTTAATTTCAGAACATTTTTATCACCTCACAAAGAAACCCATACTTATTAGCGGTCACTCTATTCTTTGCTATTCTCGCCCCTGGTAATCATAATCTACTTTCCATCTGTTTGGATTTGCCTATTCTGGACTTTTTATATAAAAGGAATCATACCATATGTAGACTTTTGTGTCTGACTTCTTTCTGTAGTGTTTTCCAGGTGCATCCACATTTTGTAGTATCTATCAATACTTCGTTTTTTTTTTTTTTTTTTTTAGGACTAATAACCCATTGTATAATAATACTACATTTTGTGGCCGGGTGCGGTGGCTCATGCCTATAATCCTAGCTCTTTGGGAGGCTGAGGTAGGTAGATTGCCTGAGCTCAGGAGTTTGAGACCAGCCTGGGCAACGAGGTGAAACTCCATCTCTACAAAAATATAAAAAAAAACTTAGCTGGGCATGACAGTGTGCAGAGCCATTGCACTCTAGCCTGGGCAACAGAGCGAGACTGCTGTCTCAAAACAAACAAACAAACAAAAAAAACTACATTTTGTTTATCTGTTTATTAGTTGATGGACATTTGGGTTGTTTTCACTTTTTGGCTGTCATGAACAATGCTTGTTTTACAAATCTTGGTATGGACATAAGTTTTGATTTTTGGGGGTGTATTCCTAGAGTAGAATTGTTGGGTCATATAGTAACTCTGTGTTTAACTTTTTGACAAACTGCCAGATTTTTTTCATGGTGTCTGTATCATATTACATTCTCAATAGCAGTGTATGAGGGTTCCAGTTTCTCCACATTCTCGTAACACTTGTTATTGCCTTTTTTTAATTATAGCCATACTAGTGGGGGTGAAGTGTCACCTCATTTTTTGTTTTTTAGATGGAGTTTCACTTTACTCACCCAGGCTGGAGTGCACTTGGCATGATCTCAGCTCACTGCCACTTCCACCTCCTGGGTTCAAGCAATTCTTCTGCCTCAGCCTCCCAGGTAGCTGGGATTGCAGGCATGCACCATCACACCCGGCTAATTTTTGTATTTTTGGTAGAAGTGGGGTTTTGACATGTTGGCCAGGCTGGTCTCAAACTCCTGACCTCAGGTAATCAACCCACTTTGGCCTCCCAAAGTGCTGGGATTACAGGCATGAGCCACTGTGCCCAGCCTCACCTTGGTTTTGATTTGCAGTTTCCTAACAGTTAATGATGTTGAACATCTTTTCATCTGCTTATTGGCCATTCATATATCTTGTTTGGAGAAATGCCTATGCAAATCCTTTGCCCATTTTTAGTTAGATATTTATCTTTTTATTGTTCAGTCATAAACTCTCTGTATCTTGCTATATATTCTGGATACTTGTCTCTTATTGGATATAGGATTTGCAGATACTTTCTATGTGGGTTTTTTGATTTAATTGCCTAGAGTTCATTGCCCATGCCATATGTAAAGATGATATAGCGGAACTAGAGGTTCTGACAGAGCATATGTTGACTGAAGTGATTGCCATATGACAGATAGCATCATTGTTATGCAGTCCTAGAAGCCTTTGATTACAAGAAAGGAAGTAAGCATTTAACCAGGAGCTGAGAAACTTTGGGTTTTAGTCCTGTCATTATCGCAGCCAGAGTATGACCTTGGGTATATTATGTAATTTTTTCAGAGTCAGAATTTTTTAATTCACTTATATAAAGTGAATGATTTGGACTAATCTTTAAGGTCACCCAATACTAAAGTTTGAGTTTATAAGGTCCTGGGGGGCACATGTATTGTAGATCAGATTATACTCCCTCTCATTTGTTCTTACCACAGAACCTATGTAATGCTGTTTTACCTTTGCTGGAAAATTTTGTTTTGTTTTTTCCTCTTTAATGAAGGACCCTCTGTTTCTTTAAAACTAGTCATACTTAATTCTGACCAACTCTAGTCATTTGAATAAATTTGCATTTTTTTTCTTTTGAGACAGAGTCTTACTCTGTTGCCCGGGCTGGAGTGCAGTGGTCCAATCTTGGCTCATCACAACCTCCGCTTCCTGGGTTCAAGAGATTCTCCTGCCTCAGCCTCACAAGTAACTGAAACTACCATGCTCAGCTAATTTTTGTATTTTTAGTAGAGATTATTTTGGCAAAGCTGGTCTCAAACTTTTGACCTCATGATCTTCCCGCCTCGGCCTCCCAAAGTGCTGGGATTATAGGCATGAGCCACCATGGCCTAAACCTGCATTTTTATTTAAGAATTTATAGCTAGGCTGGGTGCAGTGGCTCATGCCTGTAATCCCAGCACTTTGGGAGGCTGAGGTAGACGGATCACTTGAGGTCAGGGAATTGAGACCATCCTGGCTAACACAGTGAAACGCTGTCTCTACTAAAAATACAAAAATTAGCTGGGCATGGTGGCATGAGCCTGCAGTCTCAGCTACTCCGGAGGCTGAGGCAGGAGAATTGCTTGAACCTGAGAGGTGGAGGTTGCAGTGAGCCGAGATTGTATCACTGCACTCCAGCCTGGGTAACAGAGCAAGACTCCGTCTCGAAAAAAAAAGAATTTATAGCTAAGCAAAACCTTCAAATTTCTTTAATCCAGTGTTCTGTGACAAAAATAATGAATTAGAGGCACAAAAAAGTTCATTGATTTAGCAACCCATTTGCTGGGTGTCTACTATATTTCTGGCTCAGGGGTATAATTAGGTACTAACAGAATTGATTGAGATCTCCTGGACTTTTCATTTCACCATTATTTCCAGCATACTGCTTTGTCATGGATTACTAAGTTAGAGTCTGGTTAAGGAGTTATATCAAGACTTTGCCAGCTTCTCAACTAAGGGTTACAGTAATTTGTCTCCAAATTCTGATCCCTAATAATTTGTAGCATCAAGTAAAACCAACATGTATTTGTTACATATTTTAGGTATAAGTTGATTCGTAGTTTAAAATTTTAATAATCTTCCCTTCCTTTAAGGACCTATTTGCAGCTTAAACAGTTACATATATCTCTAAGCCCTTGAATTGGCTATGTGTGATATATGTACAGCAACTTCAGTCCAACATGAGTGCTTTTGCGCTCTCCCAACCCATGTTCTCTCTGGTTGCTTTGAATCCTGATTAAAATGATTTATTCCAGTACTGTGCCTCTTCCTAACAACTTGTTCATATTAATGTGGTTTTTCCAAATCTTAGTGGAGTTTGCAACTATATTAAAATCACAAATAACAGTTTTCTTGGAAAATATCTGAAGTACCACCCCATAAGTAGGTACTAGTGTAGGCTGATTAAATGATTTGATACAAATGTAAAATATTTCCAAGGAGTCCATAGTTCTTTGTAAGTAATTCTAAAATTCAGAATACATTTAAAAATGAATAAAGTAGTTAGCCTCGTGGCAAAACTTGACATAAATTTAAGTGGGCTATTTATATTCTTTATATCACTTTTTATGAGTATTCACATATTTAACTGTAGAAATATTAATTGTTTGCCTTTTGGGTGCTGCCCTACTCCATGTTAAGTTTCCAAAGTTCGAAAAATTTTGAATTCCAAAACACATTTAGCCCCAAACAAAGAATTGTGGATTGGTATTTGTTTTGTTGGTGATAGTTCCTTGTTACACGGATTCTTCTTGAAACATACTCCAGGGGATTGAGTTTTTTGTATTGAGCTTTCATTGGTTAATAAAGCATAATGGGGGTGATGGGAGGGAGGGCATCAGGAAGAACGGCTAGTGGATGCTGGACTTAGTACCTAGGTGATGGGATGATCTGTGTAGCAAACCCCACTATGGCACACATTTACCTGTGTAACAAACCTGCACATTCTGTACATGTACCCCGGAACTTAAAAAAGTTGGAAATTAGGGGGGAAAAAAGGCATGGCAATTCATTTCTACTGCTGTTTTTGTTTCGGACAGGGTCTTGTGCTTTCCCTCAGGGTGGAGTGTAGTGGCCTGATCATGGTTCAGGGCAATTGTAACTTCATGGATTCAAGCAATTCTCCTGCCTCAGGCTTCCAAGTAGCTGGGACCACAGGCATGCACCACCATGCCCAGCTAATTTAAAAAAATTTTTTGTAGAGACAGAGTCTCACCACGTTGCCCAGACTGGTCTTGAACTGGAGCTCAAATAATCTTCCTGCCTCTGTCTCCCAAAGTGCTGGGATTTCAGGGATGAGCCACCACACCTGGCCTTGTTTATTTTTTAAGAGATAGGGTCTCACTCTTTCACCAAGGGTGAAGTGCAGAGGTGTGTTCATAGTTCACTATAGCCTCCATCTCCTGGACTCAAGTGAGCCTCCTGTATTAGCCTCCTGAGTAGCTGGGACTACAGATGCGCACCACCACACCCGGCAGTTTTTAAATTTTTTTATAGCAATGGGGTCTTTCGATGTTGCCCAGGCTGGTCTCAGACTCCTGGGCTCAGGTGATCCTCCTGTCTTGGGCTCCCAGAATGTTGGGATTACAGATGTGAGTCATTATGCCTGGCCTCATGTCTCTTTTAATCTAGAGTAGGAGTTAGCAGACTTTTTCTGTAAAGAACTAGATACTATTTTCAGCTTTGTGGGTCATCTTGTCTCTTGTGAGGGAAAAACTCATAAATTATATAAGCCGGGCATTGCTGTGTTCCTATAAAACTTGAGTTTGCAAATCTCTGATCTGGAACAGTCCATTCTAACTTGTTGGTGTGTATGTCTTTTCTTTTTTAAATTTATTTTTATTTAATTTTTAAGCTACTGCAAATCAATGTTTATATATCTTTAATAACATTCTCCTTTGGAAGAGTCCAGGCTAGTTATAATGTCCCATAAATTGGATTTGTCTGATTGCTTTTTTTCTTTTTTTCCTTTTTTTTTGAGACAGAGTTTCACTCTTGTTGCCCAGGCTGGAGTATAATGGCGCAATCTTGGCTCACTGCAACCTCTGCCTCCTGGGTTCAAGTGATTCTCCTGCGTCAGCCTCCCGAGTAGCTGGGATTACAGGCAGGCACCACATGCCTGGCTAATTTTGTATTTTTGGTAGAGATGCAGTTTCTCCATGTTGGCTAGGGTGGTTTTGAACTCCCGAGCTCAGGTGATCCACCTGCCTTGGCCTCCCAAAGTTCTGGGATTATAGGCGTGATTCACCGAGCCCAGCCTGATTGTTTTCTTATACTTAGATTCAGGATAAACATTTTTGGGAAGAAATATTACATAGATGCCGCTGTGTACTTCCCCTAGTGTTGAATTGGGCATCATATCATGTCAATCTGTTTCTTCCCTTTCTTCCCTTTCCTTTTTGCTTTCCCTTTCTGAGATGGAGTCTCTCTCTCTGTTGCTCAGGCTGACGTGCAGTAGCTTGATTTTGGCTTGCTGCAGCCTCCCCCTCCTAGGTTCAAGTGCTCCTCCTGCCTTAGTCTCCCAAGTAGCTGGGATGACAAATGTGCGCCACCATGCATGGCTAATTTTTATATTTTTAGTAGAGATGGGGTTTCACCATTTTGGCCAGTCTGATCTCGAACTCCTGACCTCAAGTGATCCACCCACCTAGGCCTTCCAAAGTGCTGGGATTACAGGCATGAGCCACCACACCCAGCTTGTCTCATTATTGTTGATGGTAAGTTTTATCTCTCCATTGTAAGGATCCCTACTTCCCTTTGTAAGAAATCTGTGGGGTGACTTTGAGAGAGTATAAATATCCTATTTTCCAACCAAATGGTTTTAGCATCCACCAATCATCTTGGCTTGAATCAATTTTTACACTGGTGGTTGTGATTATAGTTCTTAATATCTGCTTAAGTAATAAAATAGCAATAATAATTAAATTATATTTTTTAAACGCCTATGAGTTTAGGAAGCTCTTTTCATTTATATAGTCACTGTGATTTCTGTAGTTTAGTTTCCCATCATAGACTTGTCTCCTTGGGAGGATAAGGCTGAAAAATTGGATCTGCATGTGTTGTGCTTTCTAGAAAGTGGCTTTCAAAAGAGTGTCTTTTATTTATCTATTTATTTAACTTTAAGTTCTGGGGTACATGTGCAGAACGTGCAGGTTTGTTACGTAGGTGTACACGTGCCATGGTGATATGCTGCACCCATCAACCTATCATCTACATTAGGTGTTTCTCCTAATGTTATCCCTCCCTTAGCCCCTGGTCCCCCAACAGGCCCTGGTGTGTGATGTTCCCCTCCCTGTGTCCATGTGTTCTCATCGTTCAATTCCCCGTTATGAGTGAGAACATGTGGTGTTTGGTTTTCTGTTCTTGTGTTAGTTTGCTAAGAGTGTCTTTCTTTTCTGAGCCCAAAGCTGCTTAAGAAGAAAAGATCTTCCTGGGCACGGTGGTTCATGCCTGTAATCCCAGCACTTTGGGGGACTGAGGCAGGCGGATCACAAAATCAGGAGATCAAGACCATCCTGTCCAACACAGTGAAACCCCATCTGTACTAAAATACAAAAAATTAGCCAGGTGTGGTGGTGCGCGCTAGTGGTCCCAGCTACTCCAGAGGCTGAGGCAGGAGAATTGCTTGAACCCAGGAGGCAGAGGTTGCAATGAGCTGAGATTGTGCCACTGCACTCCAGCCGGGGTGACAAGGGTGAGACTCTGTCTCAAAAACAAACAAAAAAAGTAAGGGACCTAGCCTAGGCTGGACTGGAAGTAGTTTTTGCCTTGGGTTCCTTACTTCTTATGTCAGTATTTTTTGTGTTTTAGTGGTTCACTTTCTGAGTCCCGTAGTGTTTTCCGGATCAAACTTGTGTTACAGACCATCAAGTAGATAGTCCAGAAAATTGTACATAATAATCTTCTTAAACATTTTCTTCTCACCAACTTCTTATGAAAAATGTCAAGTATAGAGAAAAGTCGATAGAATACTTACTAGAATAGTCATTGGAATTCTGTAATTGTCAACTGTTTGCCTTATTATACTTAAGTAGCTGTTAATATCTGTATCTCTATATATTTCAAAACTTTTTTTTTCTGAACAATTTGACAAGCTGCAGCTGTGCCACCCTAAATAATAAGGATAATCTGCTACGTAACTACCATACCTTTATCACACCTAAACAGTTGTTTTTTTCAATCAGTCCATGTTCAGATGTCTCCAGATTTCTCAGGAATATCTTACATAGTTCATTTTTTTAAAAAGAAATGTTATCTTGAAGAATAATAGTAGATGAGAGACAGACACATATTAAGAATTGGATAGTGCAGTTTTCTATGTGGTCTCCTGACATAAAAAATAACAACTACGTTTATATGGTGCCCTGCAGGTAGCTGTAATTAGTTGCATTTCTTTGTTCAATAAAATGAGATCATCAGACTGGGGGTAGTGGCGTCAAGACTTCTTTGGCTTACGACCAGGTGCTGGACCTTTCAGAATATCATTGATGAGCATGATAAATTGAAAAAGAAATTAGAATGATGCCCAGCTCACTGCCTTACCCATGGTAGGTACTTAATGAATGTATGAATGTTTGTTGTCTTAAAGATGTAACTGGAGGGGGTGTGCCAGAAAAGGAAATACCATATTTCTGTCCTTATTCATTGAGCAGTTATTTGGTGATTTCAGTGCATTTAGTCTGTTAGGTATTGTGGGAGATTAAAGGTAGAAAACACCAGCTTGGACAACATAGTGAGACACTGTCTCTACGAAAATAAAATTAAAAATAAGCCAGGTGTGGGCCGAGTGTGGTGCCTGATGCCTGTAATCCCAGTGCTTTGGGAGGCCGAGGCAGGTGGAACACCTCAAGTCAGGAGTTTGAGACCAGCCTGGCCAACGTGATGAAACCCTGTCTTTACCGAAAATACAAAAAATTAGCTGGGCATGGTGGCGGGCGCCTATAATCCCATCTACTTGGGAGGCTGAGGCAGGAGAATCACTTGAACCTGGGAGGTGGAGGTTGCAGTGAATCAAGATCGCGCCATTGCATTCCAGCCTGGGTGACAAGAGCGAGACACTGTCTCAAAAAAAAAAAAGTCAGACATGGTGGCAGATGTCTGGAGTACTAGCTACTCAAGAGGCTGAGGGGAGAGGATTGCTTGGGCCCAGAAGTTAGAGCTGCAGTGAACTGTGATCACACCACTGCACTCCAGCCTGGGCCACAGAGTGAGACTGTCTTTTAAAAAGTAGCAGGAGGGCCGGATTTGGTGGCTCCCACCCGTAATCCCAGCACTTTGGTCAGGAGTTCGAGACCAGCCTGGCCAATATGGCGAAACCTATCTCTACTAAAAATACAAAAATTAGCTGGGTGTGGTGGCAGGCACTTGTAATTCCAGCAAGAAACAATGTTCTTGCTCCTGAGGAGAACTAAGTATTAGCTGATAGGAAACAAACTCTGTTTTTTTTTGATTAATATTTATTGACTGCCTTCTTCTGCATATCAGCTAGTATTCTAGGCTAGGCACTGGGATACAGTGGTGAATGAAACTCAAAATCCTCTTCATGGAGTTTACACACTAGTTGGGAGAGATGAGTAGTAAGCATATCAACAGAATCATTTCAGATCGAGATGGAGAAAAAGTTTCACATACTAGAAAGTAATGTGAGAAGGGTACAGCTTTAGCTAGGATTAACAGCTAAGGCATTTCTGAGGAATGATATTTGAACTGTGACTTGAATTAGGAGGAGATAGTTGCCATGGGAAGATCTGAGGGAAGGCAGAGAAAGCTCCAAGTAGAAAGATCATTTTTTTTGAGAAGTCTCGCTCTGTTACCCAAGCTGGAGTGCAGTGGCACAGTCTTGGCTCACTACAAACTCCGCCTCCCAGGTTCCAGCGATTCTCCTGCCTCAGCCTCCCGAGTAGCTGGGATTACAGGTGCCCACCACCATGCCTGACTAATTTTTGTATTTTTAGTAGAGATGGGGTTTCACCATGTTGGCCAGGCTGATCTTGAACTCTTGACCTCAGGTGATCTGCCTGCCTTGGCCTCCGGAAGTGCTGGAATTACAGGCATGAGCCACTGTGTCCGGCCCCCAATTAGAAAGATCTTAAGGTGGAAATGAGCTGGCCGATGTGAGGACCCAGGAGGCCAATGTATATGGAACAGTGAGTGAGAGGGATCAGAGAGAATGGTAAAATATGATAGGAGATAAAGTAGGAGAGGTGGCAATATCCAGATTCTGTAGAGTTTTATTTTAAGTGATGGGAAACTATTGATGAATACAAATGGTACTCCATAAAACAACTGAAGGATTCAGGCCATTGATAAGGGCCTAATTTCAAGAAACTGTTAATTTGGGGACTGGGCATGGTAGCTCATGCCTGAAATCCCAGCACTTTGAGAGGCTGAGGTGGGAGGATTGCTTGAGCCCAGGAATTCAGGACCATCGTGGGCTATATAGTGAGACCCCATCTCTACCAAAAAAAAAAAAAAGAAAAGGAAACTATTAACTTGGTGGATCCTGAGGATACCCCTCTCTTTCCCTCTTTTATTTTTTTTCCCTAAACAGATCTGTATTGAATAACTGTTATATTCATAATATTGTACAGGTAAAAATACAAAGAAATAACAGTTCTGTACCTTCAAGGAGTTTTGCATTTTAGTTGGAGTATTATGACATAAACACACACACAAATGTTTATGCATGTCCTGTATGAAAGAACAGTACATCTAGCATAGTCATATATGCGTATATACTGAATGTCAGTAGGTTTTCAACAAGGGTAGAGTTAAAGAGTAGTGAATGTGGAAAGATTCCACTGAAGAGGAGGATAGCATTGAATTTCTTGAATAGATTTAATAAGATGGAGAGGGCATTCCAGGCAAGGAAAATGTCTGGGAAAAGTTACAAAATGAAGTTATTTGTCTTCAGGAAATGAGTAGATTAGTCTGTCCATAGAAGGAAAAAGATAACCGCCAGCTTTCCAGGGCCTTGAGTGATGCATTAAGGAATTTAGACTAATCTGTAGTTACTGTGGATACCCCTTATATGTCTTACTTATATGTTAGTCACCTGTATTCTAAATCTGTTTATTTATAATATTTATAACATTGTCTGCTATGTGCACATGTATTCTTTGAAACTCAGCCCTGATCACTTGCAGATATAAAATGGAATTGTGATTCTGGCATATGGTACATATATAAATATAGATACAGATGCAGAAAATGAATGAACCACGGGAGGAGAATCTTTTAACTGATCTTACTTCCTTAGGAACATTTGATGGGATGGAATTTGTTTCTCCAGTAGGGGTGGAATCATTGGAGAAAATGTAGAATGATAAGGCTATGCTGATGTTAAAATGTGTTTGCAAGATTCTGAAGCTCATTGTCTTATTTATTTATTTAGAGACAGGGTCTTGCTTGGTCGCCCAGGCTGGAGTGCAGTGGCACAATCTCAGCTCACTGCAACCCCCACTTCCCAGATTCAAATGATTCTCCTGCCTCAGCCTCTTGAGTAGCTGGGATTACAGGTGTGCACCACCACACCTGGCTGATTTTTGTATTTTTAGTAGAGACGAGGTTTCACCACGTTGGCCAGGCTGGTCTCAAACTCCTGACCTCAGGTGATCTGCCCTCCCTTGGCCTCCCAAAGTGCTGGGATTGCAAGCGTGAGCCACCATGCCCGGCCTCATTGTTATCTTTATAATCTGGGTTTTGGTAGGGCAATGGTCATTAATTTTTGAGGGCTGAAAATAAGAATGGTGAGTCTAATGATGAGATTTTCCTATCTTGATCATTATCTAAATTAAGCCTCATCACATACACACAATCCCAATAGCTTCTGTTTAGTCTGTCACTCATCTACCCAAATTCCACTGGGTTTAAAAATATTTTATCATTTCATATCAGTCTCAGCAATGTCATCGATAAATGCACTTTGTGACATTTGTTAGGACTGATGCTATAGTCTTTTAAGATTGTGGAGTATTTTCTGTTTATTTTCTCTTTCGCTTAGAGAAGACTAGGTCCAATATATAGGCTTATGCTGTTAATGTTTATTGTCTCCCTCTAAGAAGCATAGCTTTTGTAGCTGGTAGAAATAATCTGGAATATTTTTTTTTTATCACTCAGTGTTACAGATCTGACAACTAATGTTCTGAATAGGTAAGTGCCTTAGCATGAAAGGAGGGAATTATTATCTAGTTATAGAAGAACCCAGTGTCCCTCTTCCACAATGAGACCAGGGTTATAATCCTTCTCAAAATAAAACAATACATTGAGGTGTGTATCCTAGCTCTCTGCTGTTGGAGACTTAATAGTGTCAGTTGGAGAGCTAGCACTTAGATGTACTATAAAAAGATTAGTAATGGGTAAAGCCACATCCTTTCTTTCTTAAGTATAAACTAGTTTAAGATATTTACCTTATAATGTTCCAAATATGGTGGGACTTTTAATAATGCTGGCCTTAGAGGCTTTTATTCTGTCTTCAAGGCTCAATTAACACTAATTAATTTTGTATAATAACACTTTACATTTATGAAGTGTTTTTATAAGCATTAGTACATTTGAACTTTAGGGCATGATTGTTAGATGGGGAGGCAAATACATTTATCTCTATTTTAGCTGAAATGTATTAAAAAAATTCAGGTTTTACTTCACATCCACCTCTTAGTATGCTAAGCTATGCTGCCTTTTATGATTTCACTTGCTTTCTATCCAAATTCCCATAGTAATGAATTATGTTATGATGGATTCCATTTTGGAATAAGCCTAGCATTTTTTTTTAACTGAAAAACCTGTATTTTCCACTTTTTTTTTCTTTTTTTTAATTCAAAGGGAGTTGAATGAACTTAGTTTTTTTTCTTTTTTTCTTTTTTTTTTTTGAGATGGAGTCTTGCTCTGTCGCCCAGGCTGGAGTGCAGTGGCATGATCTTGGCTCATTGCAGTCTCCCACTCCTGGTTTCATTTGATTCTCTTGCCTCAGCCTCCCTAGGAGCTGGGACTATAGGCATGGGCCACCACGCCCAGCTACTTTTTTGTATTTTTAGTAGAGATGGGATTTCACTGTGTTAGCCAGGATGGTCTCGAGCTCCTGATCTTGTGATCCGCCCACCTTGGCCTCCCAAAGTGCTGGGATTACAGGTGTGAGCCACTGTGCCTGGCTTAATTTTTTCTTTTTAAAATTAAAATTGGAGCAGAAGAATTTGATCCTAGACAGAACCTTGAGTTTGAATTAAATTATCCTTTTTAACTCTGATGGATTCAGTAAATATTAAATATCTTCTGTGTGCCAGGCTTAGTGCAAAGGGTGGGAGGTGGTGGGGAAAGCCGTAAGAATTAAACTATTACAGTGAAAAAATAATTTAAAGTCAGGTAGACCTGAGTTCAAATCCCAGCCCTGTTAATTAGTTGTTAGTTGCAAATTGCTAAGCCCCTTGGAGCTTCAATTTTGTACTCTCTAAAATAATAATAATACTTACAGAATTATTTTGAGAAATAGGTGATGTATATAAAGCACTTAGTATAATATGTGCTTTATAAGACATTACTGCCTATAGACGAATGAATAGACAAAAATGTGTGGCGAGAGTTACTGAGTCTTGACAGGAAGTGTTTGACTGACCTAATGCAGAATTAGAGTGAAGTGGTTTGGCTGCCAGTGTACCGTGCGCTGCTTTTGTTGAAACTTGTAGCTCTCACATTGGTATTTGCCAACATTACATT
Organism: Cheracebus regulus; assembly: GCA_963574635.1. Taxonomy (NCBI): domain Eukaryota; kingdom Metazoa; phylum Chordata; class Mammalia; order Primates; family Pitheciidae; genus Cheracebus; species Cheracebus regulus. The sequence goes on along the minus strand of CAUYQU010080909.1, from coordinate 2,023 downwards.
TGACTTCTCACATAGTAAAAGCCAACTCATTCCTGTGGGGTTTAAGGCATGTGGAAACATCTATCTGTAGGCTAGACATTTAAACTTCTGTTATAGTTCAGTTGGGAGAGAAATTGCACATTACCATAGAGTAGTGAAAATCAGGTAGCAGGGAGCCTCTCTGGGCTGGTACCTATATTCAGTTTCGTGAATTCTGTAAACATCAAAAGCAAGAATGGCCATCCAGGATGAAAGTATAGTGGACAGTAATAAACTGAACAGGGTGTAAGACTAAGAACTTATTTTGTTTTCTAAAATGGTACCTTCTTCGTGTATAAACTTCTGTTGAGCATCTGTCATATGCCAGGTACTGTTCTGGGTTCTAGGAATACAGTGATAGTGGTGGGGAAGCCCCTTTTCTAATAGAGCTTACATTCAAGTGAGAGAGAGAGAGTAAGTAAATATACAATACAATGAATCTTGGCTGGGCGCGGTGGCTCACTTCTGTAATCTCAGCACCTTGGGATGCCAAGATGGGCAGATCACGAGGTCAAGAGATTGAGATCATCCTGGCCAACATGGTGAAACTCCATCTCTACTAAAAATACAAAAATTAGCTGGGCGTGGTGGCACATGCGTGTAATCCCAGCTATTTGGGAGGCTGAGGCAGGAGAATCGCTTGAACCTGGGAGGTGGAGGTTGCAGTGAGCCAAGATTGTGCCACTGCACTCCAGCCTGGGCAACAGAGTGAGATTTTGTCTCAAAAGAAAAGAGTCTCAGGAAATAACTAAGAACCATGAAGGGAAGTAAAACAGGAGAAGCAAGTATGTTGGGTCTCACTATGTTGCTCAGGCTGGCCCCAAACTCCTGGGCTCAACTGATCCTCCTGCTTTCTCCTCCCAGTGTACTGGGATTACAAGCATGAGCCCCTGCACCTGCCTTGCTTGTTTTAAAATAGGATCTTATTTTAGATAGAATGATATGGAAGCTTTTGGTGACAAACAGAACCCAGGATGAAGCTGAGTGACCCTCAAAGAAAAGGAGCCAACATAGTGTGTTTTAGTCATGAGGGGTGCTTTATATGAGTAGAGAGAGCACTGATTTTAGGAATTGCTTTAGGAGGTAGAAGGGAGGATCACTTTGTTAAGTGATTGAAATCAGCTCATATTGATTCTCAAAAATGTCTATGGGAGGGAGTGGGTCTTGTACAGTTAAAAATTGGTCTGCGTGCCATCCTTGGAACACATATTTTACTGTGGATTATACCACTCCAGAAGACATATATTTAGGTGTCCAGGAGACCTAATGATTCCCCTCCCACACACACTTCACAGTATTTTTAAAAAGTATAGTCTGTGAACTATCTGTATCAGAATGCAAATGCAAATCTATGGGCTCTGCAACAGATCCACTTAACCAGAAGATTTGAAAATGGTACCCAGGAGTGTGTAATTTTAACAAGTACCCAGGTAATTGTATATCCATACTAAGGGTTGAAAATTACTGTTTATAACCTTGTTGATAGAAATAATCTTTAACCCAGTCTTAGTAGGCAGGCAGGCAAGTACTTGCTTATTTAAGACTCATTACTTTTTTTTTTTTTTTTTTTTTGCAGGTTTGTCAAAGATCAGATGGGTGTAGATGTGTGGTGTTGCCTCTGAGGCCTCTGTCATGTTCCATTGGTCTATATCTCTGTTTTGGTAACAGTACCGTGCTCTTTTGATTACTGTAGCCTTGTAGTATAGTTTGAAGTCAGATAGTGTGATGCCTCCAGCTTTGTTCTTTTTGCTTGGAATTGACTTGGCTATGCGGGCTCTCTTTTGGTTCCATATGAAGTTTAAGGTGTTTTTTTCTAGTTCTGTCAAGAAGGTAATTGGTAGCTCAATGGGGATAGCGTTGAATCTATAAATTACTTTGGGCAGTATGGCCATTTTCATGATATTGATTCTTCCTAACCATGAACATGGAATGTTTCTCCATCTATTTGTGTCCTCTCTTATTTCGTTGAGCAGTGGTTTGTAGTTCTCCTTGAAGAGGTCCTTTA